>MJUU01001494.1:52691-129992 GCA_002080025.1 Modiolus philippinarum
TTATTGTTAAGAAACAGTAAGGGCTAATGGTGATTCCGGAAGAATGCAAAGAAACGAACCCTATAAAAGTGAAAAAAAAATCATAAATGTATATGCATCTTTTTCGTTAATGTTTTGTTAATTGTTTTGTTTGAAAATGGCCCTTTTCAAAACTGTACAGGTATGAAGAAGAAGAAGAATGTTTTATTGTCCATTAAAATGGGCTCACGAGGGGTATGATATAAAAACACATACAAACAAGCAAAATAAAACAGAATACAATTCAACAAGACAATATATACATGTTCATGTGTAAAAATCAACAAAATTGTAATGACTAGTGCACTCAAGTGCAACCATGGCGAGGTTTCTGCAAATTGATAAATATGCATTTGTTAATATAACAATGATAATTATTAACATGTCTAATATTTTTCCTGTCTTCCTTATTGACTTATAAAAATATTTTCGATTATATACATTGAGTAAGCGTAATGTAGGCTGCAAGCCTAGGTTGCCATCCTCGTGCCTAATGCAGGCGAGATAGCAATAAGAGGTAACTCGTCCGCAAAAGGCACCAAGGGACAGTGCTTAATGGCTCACCAAGACTTTGCCTGAATTATAAATAGATTAATAAGTTAATAATAACTAAAGAGGGCTTCAAGAAAGAGTGGCCATCCTTGTGCCAAGTGCAGGCATGTGAGCAGTATGGGTAACATATAACTGCAAATGGCACCAAGGGACGATGCTTAATGACATACCCATCTTTACCCTTAAACGAGAGACAGAATTTTTTTCTAACAAATCAGATTAGATCTTGCTTTCTTTGATTAGCGCACATATTTTTGTTAAGACGCCAACATTCTCTGTGTTAAGTATCCAAATTAGCTTTTCATTGTTATTTAAATGAAGAAAGTTTGAACATACAGTGAGAACTGTGTCAATTATATGATTTGTTATGTCTTCTTAGAATTTACATGAAAACAAAAAATGCATTTCGTCATCCACCTCGCCAGAGCTGCACCTGAGGCATGTCCTATTTTGTCGGGGAGTACCCTGAAATCGACCTTGCTCAATTGCATGCGAGCCTATGCGCAGAGATTCTCAATTTAGTGAATTTTTTTCCTGTGCTCAGGGGAGCAAAGCAACATAAAATATGGTTCTATACCAAAATGACACTTGAATTTGACATAAGTGCATAGTTTGCCCTCTGAACTCTTACTGAGTTCACCTAACCAATTTCCTACATAATACTGGTACAGGTATTTTTATACATATTTTTGAACTTGTAAGGTCCAACCTTTTTTAAGTCAGTGATACCAGAGATATGCCTCAATGGTATGTGAACAATCGAGTATCCTTGGATACGGGTTTACCCATATCTTTTCTTGTTTCTATTCTTGCACCTTTAAAACTATTTGAGGGAATTTGATGAATGATACACCCAATTAAACATTGATATATTAGGTTTATTTCAATACCAAGGTCAACTGAGCAGGTGTAGTTTTAGATCACTTAAAGGAGGGGAACTCCCAATGACTATTTTTGCGCAATGTTGTGACGTGGGGGTACGTATTTATAGGTTTCTTTCCCGACAAACCGGGAATCCCTTAGAAGGCTTTAAAGGTATGATGAAAATTTGATATAATGTAGAGCAAGTATGTGCCTTTCACGACAGGTATGGTCTTTGGAAGGTTAAACTTAAGATAAATTGTCCAGGGAAGTTTGAAAATTCCAAATTTTAGTTGAAAATGTTAAAGAAATGAATTGGTGGTTTCACACCTTCACCACATGTGAAAGACCTTATTGTTATTTTTCGGATTATTATTTTTTTATTAATTTTTTTTTCTTCCTCCGCCATCCAAGCCAAACAACTACGCCACATATTATTTCGATACTTGGTGTAAAGAATCGACATTAGTGTAGGGCCTAATAACTGAGGGCCACTTACCAATCTATTTTCAGTAACGGAGTTATCTTCCCCATAACCAAAAAATCTTGTTAGCAGATCTCCTCAGAAACCGTAACGGATATCAAAATTATGAAGGGGGACCATTACAAATCTTGGGTCTTTTTCATCCGCCATTTTCAAAATGGCTGCCATTCAAATTTTTGTTTTTGGAATATCTCGAAAATGATAAAAAAATTTATGAAAAACATTATATTGGAAAAATACTCCTCTCATTGAGATCTTCATTTGGTACATTTGGATGAAAACTTTGCAACTAACCGTTTTTGGGTTACAGACTTTGACGCGTTTCGGTTAATCGTTAATTGCGAATAACTTTAAAACCGTTGCAGAAAGTAAAGTCAAGTAATCTATCAAATTGACCTTAATTTTAAGTCCAAAGTCAAAGGTCATCGAGGTCCAAGGTCAAAGTCATAGCCAAATTTTGGTCTTTTTTAAGTAAAATCTCCAAAATGACAAGAGATTTATGATTAAATGCATTTGAAAAAAATGTTAATACTGTTAAGATCTTCATTTTGTTTCAATAGGTCCAACCTTTTGGACCAATGGTTTGGACCTATGGCCCAAAAACCATGTCTCGAGGTCTGATTTTAGGGTTCTTTGTTTTTATCTCAAAAACCATCTAAAATAAAAAAGAATCTATATGTAGGAAAGATGTTCAGTTCAATATGGCCAACAAAATGGAGTCAAGGTCAAACGTTAATGGTCCCTAGCAACAACTTTATTTGTTGTGAAAGCCCCTAGCAACCGTATGCACAAATTATCATGAGTGTTGAAAAGAGGAAATAAATGACATTGCCAACCGGAAGTGACTTTTCTGTCTTTAGCAACAAGCCTTTTTTCGAAAAAGTCCTTAGCAACTATTAAGCAAAAGCCTAAAACAGTTCATAACTTTTGTTTTCATCACATTTTTTACTGAAAAAAAAGATCAAATCAATTTCAAACATGTAATCATGGTGAAAACTGGTGAACGACCTTGTAATTGTTCTCTGAACAATTGACATTAAATTGTATAGTGTTTTTAAAACAATTCCCCCAGATATCTGTCCAATAGGTCTAACATTGCTTCTTGTATTATAAGAAACAATATCAGAATTAACATTGCTTCTTGTATTATAAGAAACAATATCAGAATTAAATGACAGGTATCTGGGGGCATTGTTTTACAATACAAAACTTAAATTTATACATTAGCCACGGAGTTCTATAATTACTCAGTGTTCGTATTTCTCTGATTGGTGTTATATTTCTATTTGCTCATGGTTTTGATCACTCCTATCAGTACAATAGAAAACTATTTTAATGTTTCACTTCCTATGTTCACCTGATTAAGGTAAACATATTAAATGGTTTAACAGATGATATGAATAAAACGGAAGTATTTTGCTGTTATTTTCTATGTTGACTCTGTGTGTGTTATCCCCATATTGCCATGTATTCTTGATTTGTTGTTTCGGTATTCGTTCTATAAAAATGTTTTTGCATATACGCATTATATATCATAAAACGTGAATTAAAAGCAGTCAAGTCTTAAATACAATTTCACCTGAAACATAATTAATTATGAGAGATTATTATACTGTCAGTATATTACATGAACCAGATATGACTCCACCGAAATCACTGACATTATAGTATAAACCCTTATTGAGGTTACCTTAAGGTCCCATGAAAGTCAAAAATTAGACACACTATAAATATTTGCCTGTATTTTTCAAGTTACATGAATTATAGTAATAAATCATGAAGAAATGCATTCTTTCAATCATAATTTACATGTACTCATTGTATAAATTGTAAATAATTACTTTAAAATTGTGATTTTATAACTTATTTTTCACTTGAGTGCATACTCACATTTAAAAAAAAAAATCGGACGGTCAGGAAACAACGGTTGTAGAATACCGAAGGAACAAAGGAGTGAAATTTACAAAAATCGAAGTCCAAAGTCCACGGCCAAAAACGAGAACACAGAAAACAATGACGTTAGACACAAAAAAAAACCAATGACGAAAATGTCTAATTCTTGTCGAAATTGTTCTTGACGAATATGAAAGCTTATTTGGGTCATTTTCGTGATTAGAAAATAATATTTAAGTCGTTCCCACGAGTTGTCAAGTCGTTCCCACTAGTTATAAAGTCGTTCCCACGAGTTGTTAAGTCGTTCCCACAAGTAGTGAAGTTGTTCCCACGACTTCTAGAAGTCATTCCTACAACTAACCAAGTCGTTCCCACGAGTTGCAAAGTCGTTCCCACGAGTTGTTAAGTCGTTCCCACAACTTCTTAAAGTCGTTCCCACGACTTACTAAGTCGTTCCCAAGAGTTGCAAAGTCATTCCCACGAGTTAAAAAGTCGTTCCCACGACTTCTTAAAGTCGTTCCCACGAGTTATAATGTCGTTCCCATGAGTTATTAACTGTCTCAGTATAAAAGGCTAGTCGGTCGCTTTAGTAAGTAAGCGTGAAAGATTAATTCGCGATTTTTTTAAGGAAGGTCATAACGTGTGTTGAAATCTGTACTATGAAATTATTATTACGATGAAAAATTGACAACAAATATTTGACCCTTTCATTTTTTATCGAAAATGTATATTAAATTCAATAGTCATATTTAACACATTTGTAAAGTTAATCTAAGCTACAGGAAATGCACATGAAATTTTGTTGTTAACAAGACAATCAGATGCCATGTTGACTTCCAAAAATTATTTTGATCATGTTCAGTTTCCTTCTCCGTCAGTTTGAAGGCGGAAATACTATTATAACATTTACTAACAAATACTATAACATCAGCAAAGACCCATCTAAACAGCATTTAATTGAAAAGTTAAACAACACTTTCCGATATTTGGATGATATTTTAACTTTAAATAATGACGACTTCAATACATATTATAAGGACATCTACCAACTTGAATAAAGCCAATTCTAACAATTATCATTGTCCGTTCTTAGACATCAATTTTGATATAACGAATGGTAAATTTGATACTAAAATTTATGATAAAAGGGACGATTTTTCTTTTCCCATAGTTAATTATCCATTTTTGGATGGCGATGTTCCATTAGCACCATCATATGGTGTTTACATATCTCAACTTGTTCGATTTGCTCGAGTATGTAATAAAGTTTGCGATTTTAATGAACGGAATCTTTTCATAACTGAAAACTATTACATCAAGGTTTTCGTTATCATAAACTAGTAAAAACCTTTACTAAATTTATCATCGATATAAAGACTAAGTTCATAAATACAATGCAATCTGTAAACATCTAATCAAGGCTGCCATTTCACATCCCTTATTTTACGGTAATGTTTTACATAAGAGTAAAAAATACTTAACCTCGCCTAACAAACTTATAAAACCTTTAAATCGTCTTAATTCATAAGGGTTATAATTACGATATTGTCGTCATTACGTATGGCCTTCTTTGGTATTAACATTGATTTTTTGATAGGGTCTTTGCATTTTAACTAAACACATTCTAAATTTCTAAAATCAGTATTGCATGGACACGGGTTGTGTATTCCGGTATATACATGAAATCATAAGCTGTATACTGAGGGTACATAAGTTAATTTGTCAGTTGGTAATGGGTCTGGAGCTGGCATGTCAGTTAACTGCTAGTAGTATCTTGTGATTTCATGTTTATGTCCGTATATTTAGTTCTCTCAGTTTCATTTCTCACAATTGACTCGGTCCTGTTGCCAACTGAATTTTACTGTTGTTACGATTGTTTCTTTATTTATCACATTTATCACATTGGCTGTAGGGGGAAGGTTTGGGTCCAATAAAACTAGTTTAACCCCGCCGCAGCAGTTTTGCGCCTGTCCTATGTCAGGAAATTTTGTCTTGTCTGTTTTCTAGTTAGTTCACTTTATGTCTATGGGAGTCTAGGATGATGTTTATTTTGCTGAACTTGATTACTCTTTATTTAGAGGCCAACTCCGACCTGCCGTTGGGTGTGGGGTTTCCTCACCGTTCATTGAAGATCTTATGGTGGCTTTGAGTTGTTATTACTCCCCTTTGGGTCGTTGTCTAATTGACACATTCCCCGTTTCCCTTCTTTTTCCTATTAAATATACCTATCTTTTACTTGACCGAAAAAGGGCGGTCGGATTATGTTGTGGCACATTCGCCGTCTTCGTTGTCTGCGGACAAATGGTTGATGAACCAATAAAAAAGCATAATGATTATTAGTACAAAGGAAAAGTTTATAACTAAATGTGTTGTTTGTTTCCCACTTGTTTCAGAATTAGGAGCAAAGGGGCCAAATTGTATATTTTCACATATTGGCCTACAGTTAGGGGACGACCATTTGATTTTCAGGGGAGGAGCTTGGGTGATGTTGTGAATAGATAATTTAATCTTGGTGCCAGTGAAAATAAATATTATAATCCTACTTTTCGTGAAAATAGAGAATTTAATTTGATTTTCAGAATAATTTTTTTGTTGCAAATGGAAATAAATAAACTGAGGTGACATTTGTGAAAATAAATAATTTGTTCGAGTTTTTCATGAGAATAAATAAATTTTCTGGGCAAAATCGCCCAAGCCCTCCCCTGAAAATCAAATGGTCCTTAGTTTATTTTTTATTGCATTTTGATAGCTTTTTTTCATTTTTCGAAGTGCATTCACTGCCTCTTATAAACAGGGTCACACAGAGGCTTAACTGATACAAAGAACTTCATATTTTTATTTATTTTTATTTTTTTTGTGGGGGTAGATTTTGATGCACTTTTTACTGAAGGTCCCATATGAAGTGTATTAACAGAAAAATTACATAATTAATACCGGTTTAAAACAAAAAAAAAAACAAAAACAAAACAAAAACAAACAAACAAACAAACAAACAAACAAAACAACAAAAACCAAACAAAACAAAACAAAAAACAAAAAAAAACAAAAAACAAAAAACAGGGAGCTCAACGGAGATTAAACAGAAAAAAATTCAAACAGGAAAAAATACAGCTCCCTTAATTTTCTCTCAGATTTCAAAGGAGATTAAACAGAAAAAAATTCAAACAGGGAAAAATAAAACTCTCTTAATTTTCTCTCAGATTTTGGTTGTTTTATTCGCTACGTTCCACAACTTTACGGTGTCCAACAAATCCTTACTATATACACAAGTTTTGTACCAACATTAGTGCAAATATACTTCAACGCTTTTCGAAGCTCCATTTTATTGCTTAACGACTTTTAAAAGTCATGGGAACGACTTTACAACTTTAGGAAGTCGTAGCAACGACTTCACAACTCGTGAGAACGACTTCGCAACTCGCTCGAACGACTTCTAGTTGTCGTGGCAACGACTAAACAAGTCGTGGGAACGACTTGGTAAGTCGTGGGAACGACTAAACAAGTCGTGGGAACGACTTTATAACTCGTGGGAACGACTTGGTAAGTCGTTGGAACGACTTTTAGAAGTCATGGGAACGACTTAACAAATCGTGGGAACGACTTCACAACTCGTGGGAACGACTTTATAACTCGTGGGAACAACTTTACATCTCGTTGAAACGACTTTATAACTCTTGGGAAAGACTTAAATATTTTTTTTCTCATCACGAAAATGATCCAAATAAGCTTTCATAATATGCAGGGCAAGCTAAAATTGGTTTTCTAGTAGCATGTTTTAAACTAGAAACTAGGCAATTTATAACTTGAATGTGTGGAATACCAAAATTGAACTCAATCTTGAAAATTAACAGTAGTCCCAAATAATTGGCATTAGCTTGCCCTTCCTTAGATATTAAAGTATACGTCCACAACAATTTTGAAACATATAAGTCCTTTTTAGATCTCCTGTTTTGATAAATTTGAGTGATTACCAAATGGTAAGATTCGCCTATAAGATAAAAATTCAAATTATTTACAATTTGTTTAGTGTGTACATGTAGAATATGTTTAAAAAGCACATTCTGCAATAATATTTTGATGTCTTTGGTACAGAAATTGGCCTCCTATTTTGTTATTTTTGCTAATGAGTACTTCTTTTTTGACTACTTTTGGGTTATTACTTTCCATATTGTTTGATTTTAATGCTGCTGATGAGAGGTCACTCCTTGAAACACGTGTACAACACGTGTACAGCGTAGCAAAATTAACCGTTTTCTATGCAAACTGTGGTATTTATTGTTTTTTATTACTACATTTTTTCAGCTTGAGAATGCAGACAAAGGTTTTATATTTACTGAGTGTCCTAATTTTTTTACGTTAGTTGAACCTTAAATTTTCCCATGCAGATATATTTTGCATTGTCCTATAACTTTCACATAATTCCTATAATTTGATAATAAAACAATCACCATTCAGATAAATTCAAATTATCAACTACACTTCTGAGCCTCAACTCAACAATTTTATGTCATTATTTAAAAGAAAAGTATTTAAATTAGTAACACCGAATATTACATTATTCTAACATTTTAGATCTTCATCAAATGCGGCTATTGTATGACCATATTCAACACAATTTTATATTCTAAACTGAACTCTCAGAAGGTTTTGGGCTTTTTGACAGATGCTTTTGTCGGTTACAATCATGACGAATTTATTTTCACCTACATTGTACTAGTAATAAGAAAAGTATATTTTGACATATCTTATTAGTAGCACTACACCGAGTGCAATATTTACATATCTCGTATATTCATTTTCACTTTCAAGCAGAATTAGGTGTGTCATTGTTTTCCCACATCCGTAGCAAGGGACCTGTCGGATGAAACATTATATGTAACTTGACCCTTAGACTTTCTACTATGAAGTATGAGCAAAGCTGATTGTTGAAGGCCTCTGGTGATTTAAAAATGAAGAACATCAATAAAAGCATTGTTCCAAGGACAACTTTTACCATGTATAAATAGAGACCTTCCGTATTCTTTCATTGATAATTGTAAGCTTAATTCCTTTTGAGTCGTTTCTGTTTGGAATCGAGAAAAACTAATTTCATAAATGGCAAACAATTTGCAATATCAATTACTGAGTAGTAAAAATAAAAATTGACAATTTCAATTTATAAAAGCATTGGTCTGATTCATGATACGTCTTGTCTTGACAACTAATATTATTGTATGTCAGCATTTTCTACAGGAAGGAAATCTAACATGTAACACTTCAACAATTTAAGCATGAGGATGACATTGAAAAACAAATGTATTATGACGTGTTGTAAAAGTGACCATTGTTAGAACTTCATATTTTATTGATGTTTTAAAACCGTAGAATACTAATATTTAAAATTATTAAAATGGATCAATAATACTCTCATTTGCAAATTATGTAATATATGTTCTCAATATGAAAATACATTATACTTTAATTTGATAATGATTTTATTCTTGTTCAAATATCTAAAACGGAGAATAAATTAAGTCTTCTTTTAAGTCTATTTCTGTAAAAAATAATTTTGATAGAATATCAATAACATGCAATTGAAAACGCCTTATATTCTCTATTCAAATGTTCTTATCCAAATCAAACGGAATAAAAAAAACTCAAACAACTTTTATTCTAAAGAAAGTTTTTAATAAAACATCCGAAAGGAAAGAGGATAGTATCGATGGCTGCAAGATTGTCCATAACTAATTTCTGTTCTAGTTTAGGTAGAGTATAACACCGCTAATTAGGAAACCAGTCACGGACAATAAAAGGATGTAGAGTAAATGCACCTGAGAGGAGGTCTCTGGGATAACACTTTTGTTGCTTTAATTCTATATTTAAGACGATACGGTTTCACAAGACGTGTTTAAATTGTAAAATTTTCAAATGGTAACCGACGAAAATTGAACATTTGGAATGTTAGAATTAATTTGAGCAAAAATTTACATGATTTGGCCAAGGAATAAAAATTGAATAGGCGTATAGGGTGGATTTTTTTTTTCTATAAAACTCAAACAGGAAGTAGCTATTCTAGTGTTTTCCCTGTCAATGACCAGTTCTTTCTTATATGCCATTTAAGATTGGTTGATTTGTCCATAAAAGTTTGAAATATGTTTTATCAAGTGGAAACACGTATCGCTTCATTTGAACTTTCAGTAACTTAAAATTTTACAAAGTTCGAAACATGCGTAATTTAAAATGGGAGTCTATTGGAGCCTGGCTTTAAGTTGGTTACAATATTAAATCACTAGGTAAACAATGTCGATATTTATAATAATATCAGACAAACAATTCGAAAATACGTGCACGCTTTGCATGATAAAGACCATAGGAGTCTAGAATGATGTTTATTTCGCTGAACTTCATGATTACTCTTTATTCAGGGGCCGACTCCGACCTGCCGTTGGGTGTGGAGTTTTCGCACCGTTCATTGAAGATCTTATGGTGGCTTTGAGTTGTTATTACTCCCCTTTGAGTCGTTGTCTCTTTGACACATTCCCCGTTTCCCTTCTTTTTTCTACCTTCAGATATAATTTCCAAGTTTCGAGTAAAAAATTGAATTCCTCCTGTTATTCAGTTTAAATAGTTTTCACTATGATGTACTGAGCTTTTATTCCAGAATTCAACACACACACACACACACACACACACACACACACGAATCACTCACGTGTCACAGAAAAAAATCATTGTAACACTCAGTAAGGGATAAGGGAGCTTGTTTAATCATTAATAAGTTGTTCCGTGCTTTAACCGGCATCGAAGGATTATACTTAGTTTGGTAAAGATACTACACTTATAGTTCCAACAAAAAAATGTTTTCATAAGATCTCGTCGTGAAAATATACAGGAACCTTATGAAAATCAATAATGTTCACGTTGGCAATTATTTAAGTACGTCCATTCTGTAACACACACACACAAACTAAAGAAGTATTTGACAGGATAAAAATATATGTATCAGCGTACGAATTCCAACGAAAAAAAGGAAAAAGTTAGGACAAATAAGTTCTGTGTTCACTTAGCAAAACGAAAAAAACAAAATTTTCCAAACCGAACTCCCATATCGGACTTTAAGGACATTATGACATTCTTTTAAACATTAACAAGTTTCTACATATTGCTGAAATCAAAGCATAACTTGTACCATCAAATTTTCTCAAAAATCAAGTTTTCTGGCCTATTTTCCATGGTCATAAAATAACCTGGATGGTGAATGAAAGGATATGGAGTAAATGCACATGAGACAAAGTCTCTACAAATAGTGTAAAAAATTTTTAAAAAATGGTAAAACAAGCAAAGGAACAACGCTTTTGTTGTTGTTCTTCATCTTGTAGTCACCATGAGGCCTTCAAAAATGAGCTCTGCTCATACCTCATAGTAAGTTCAAGACGGCCCCATAGCACCGGTTTAAGCGGAATTCTTTGCTACTTGTCGAGCAACGCTACATCCATGTCTTCATTGGTCATGAGTGCGGGATTGTCAACAAACATTAATTAAACTGGCAAAGTGCTGTTACAGTCACTGTCATCCTTTGCTCGACAAAAGCACTAGTGTCTTAAGCTGGTGGACGATTACAACATATAGACAAACACAGGGAACTCATCGAGTCGAATGTAAGAAAAGTTGGCGTTATAAAATAGTGAGATGTGGGCACTTTTAACAGGTGGTCAGAATTACATTTCTAAATTACAAATATATATGCCAAAATTTGAAAGTATGTATAGTATATCTATATTTTCTCACGTATAAGTACGCCCTAACTGAAATATATAAAGAGCATACATATCGTTTTACAGACTCCACACCAGTCGTAAATGATGAATGAAAGGATATGGAGTAAATGCACATGAGACAAAGTCTCTACAAATACATGGTAAAAACAAGCAAAGGAACAACGCTTTTATTGTTGTTCTTCATCTTGAAGTCACCATGAGGCCTTCAACAATGAGCTTTGCTCATACCTCATAGTAAGTTCAAGACGGCCCCTAGCACCGGTTTAAGCGGAATTCTTTGCTACTTGTCGAGCAACGCTACATCAATGTTTTCATTGGTCATGAGTGCGGGATTGTCAACATACATTTATTAAACTGGCAAAGTGCTCTTACAATCACTGTCATCCTTTGCTCGGCAAAAGCACTAGTGTCTTAAGCTAGTGGACGATTACAACATATAGAATCCATTTCAACGAATTTATATTTCCTCCGAAAAAAATTGACAGGCTTCCCCTTTATAATTACCAGCATGCACATAGGACTTTCTCTAAGTTTCAATAGGCCATATCCGAGTTCTGGTATTTAGATTTACCAGTTGTTGTTTGTCCGCCCTACGTCACAAACATGTCCGCCCCATATGACCAGTTTAATGACGTTGTAGGCTTTGTGACGTGACGTTTTCTATACTGTGACGTGTTGAAAAGTGGTCAGGTAAATCCTGATATTCCAGCTCGGATATAATCTATTACAACCGTGAATTAAACGTCGGATTCTGTAAAACTCAATCTTGCATGATATAGTACTTTTCTATGAAGTTTCATGGGGCTAGTCTTTGAGATATAGTGAAAAAATTCGAAATATCATTTCCCGAAGAGTTAATAAAAAAGACGCCAACTTGTTTTGAAACCCCATATATCCAAAATGAAATCCCTTAACAAATGTTTCATGGTTGTATATTTACTTATAATTAGCTAAAAACTTAAACAGTTTCATAACAATTATAACTGTACCATAATGCTGAAACATAGTCTCCTAAAATCAGAATTCAAGACTAACGCCACCGCCGTATATGTAACGTAACATTTCTGTCAAGCTTCATCATATTCTGAGCACTTTCAATTTCTCCTTAATGGGGCTCCTGATGTCATTCTCAGTTTCATTGGAGTTCACACTGTTAGTGCTTTGTTTTCGTCTATAGTCATAATTTCATGTGTTCTCGTTTTGACTTTGTCTTCGGACTTCAGTTTTGTACCACATCTTCGATCCTTCTATATAAAAATTATACAGCCATATTTGGTTATAGCTAGCAATTAAAAATATTAAATGAATACGATCATTGAATCGAAATCCTAAGTAAACAAATCTGCTGTACTGTAAAACGGTATCAATTTTGTACGTAAATATAATGTTATGTCTATACAGCTTAATTATTGAATATAACTTTATTTTACCAAACCTATTTATACTTGTTTCCCCAAAGTATTTACAAAAATATGATGAAAAAGACTTATGATATCATAAAACATGGAAGCCTTCAAGGTAATTTTAAGTTAACCATGGAACCTAGAATTATCACATTACTGCTAGGTTTCTGTTTTGCAAACTACCATGCTTCCATGTTTTTGTCTTATAGAAATACAATGAAATTAAATGATTCTATTTACTCAAAAAACATCACAAAAGTTCTTCAGATAAATATGCGACATCATTTCACCTGAATGATGGAACTCGTTCGTTGAAATATAATGGCTGTAACTTTTTCCACAGGCGCTAAAGATAGTCATGAAAAATAAAGGAAATGGGGTAAATGTCAAGCAGAAAAAAGCCCATATCCAGGTTAAAACGACCCAAAACAAAACATTTAGGGGTCACCGTACGGTCTTCAGCACAGTGAGAAACCTCACACCATATAGCAAGCCCTAAATGTCCCCAAAAAGGTAAAAAAAAGTGGATAAATCAATGGAAACAAATCACATCCAATAATTCAAATATCAAGAAATTAAAATACGGACAAGCCAATCACCAACATATTCCTGACTTGGGACAGGCGCAAAAATTGCGGTGGGGTAAAACTCATTTTCTTTGATCCAAACTCTCCACCTATGTGTGGTGAATGGCTAAAAAATAAATACACAAAAAGACTCACAGTAAAAATCAAACTAGAAAAAAGTCCAACTTATCAAGACGAGTACCCTTACAATGAAGTACATAAAACATGAAGACAATGCACACAGGTACTGTCCGGACAAATGCTCGCAGTTACTGACAGTTAGCTAAGGACATAATTTCCATTGACTATGATATCAAGCCTTCTTACATATGAAACTCCAATTGAAATACTTCTAAATAGATATGGTATAACAACGTCATCTATTATCAAAGAAGAACATGATATTGTGCAATGCCAAATACTGCCAATATGAAAAATTGTTTAAAACAACGGCAGTAGAATACCGAAGGAATGAAGCACAAGATTACACAAATCAAAGTCCAGAGACAAGGCAAAAGCAAGAACACCAGAAGACGGAAGACCAAAGACACCACATGCTCACAAAACACACGAACATTACATATACAATACAAAAAACTAAAGCACTAACAGTGTGAACTCTCAATGAACAAGAGTGACATCAGGTGCTCCGGAAGGGTAAGCATGTCCTGCCCTGTATACAGCACGCGTCACACGATCAATGAGGCATATGTTTTGAAAGATCTGTTTGGTTATTGATTGGTTAATGTCATTTTCTAACCCTGAGACAAAACCAATTGAGAACTTAGTTATGGTGTAAAGCATTTAGGAGATGATCAATATTTTGGCAACAAAAACCAGAAGTAACGATTTAACAACAATGCTGTATTTATATACTTTATGAATAAGTTTGTTCAACGGATTAATAAGTTTTGAAGGACAATTCTTGAATTTGTGCGCTTTGTAAATGATATTGCCATAGAAGTTTGGATGTGAAATGCCCTGATGTATAAGAGCTCTGCATGTAGAACTAAATTTTCTTAATAAGTCAATGTATCTATAATAAAATTTAGAGAATGTTTTTATCAATTTATGATATGTAAACCCTTGATACAGAAGTTTTTCAGTGAGACAAAGATTCCGCTCGTTGAAGTCAGAAACATCACTACATACTCGTGCATATCGAACAAGTTGTGGAATGTTGACCCCGTAAGAAGGGGCTAACGGCACATCGCCGTCGAGATGGAGAAAATTGACTATAGGGAAGGAGAAATCATCCCTTTTATCATAAACCTTAGTTTTTGACTTTCCTTGATTTATTAATATATCAAGAAAAGGAGTATAATCACTGCTGCTATTGGATTTATTTAAAGTAAGTTCTGCAGGATAAATTTCGTCTGTAAAATAATTTAGAAAATTCAGGATTGTTTAAAGCCAAAATATCGTCCAAATATCTAAATGTATTGTTACATTTATCCACTAAATGCTGTTTAGAAGGGTCTTTTTGAATTTTTCCATGAATCGTTATAATAAGGAGGTTGATTAAACATTAAAACTGCGTTTACCAACAAAGGAGTGGGTGCGGTAAGGGCCTTATTTTGCCTCAAAAAATAAGTTTGCTTATATTCACATTATATATTCTTGAAATGTTCTATGGATATAGGTTAACAGTTAAAAGGAAGATTACTCAAGTATTGATGTACGATTCCAGAGTTTTTCAGTGTAGAAAATGGGACAAATTCCACATTTTCTCAAAAAATGACAAATTTGACTCATTCTGGCGTCTTTTTCTTAAGAGTAAACATAGAGCACAGGCAAGAACCACACAAATATTCATATGGGAGGTCCAATGCATCTGTAGTAACAATTTGGTAAAATATCTAATTGGTTCTTGAATGTGCTCTATATTTCCGATTAGAAAAACCGTTCATAAATATGCCAAATTCCTTGAATTTTTATGAAAACGTTCAAAAGTAGCTTCAACATGAAGTCAGAGCTGTACCTATTGTGACGTCATGGGTTCGAAATTTTGTATTTTTTCCTTAAGTGGTATCTTAACTTTCAAACCAACATAAAAGAAAATATCCAGGTGCAACTTAAAAAATCACCGGAATTTAGGGCCATATCAGGCCCTTATCGCACCTTGTCCTTTATTTTCAAAATGCCTGTTAAACGTCGGGTATATGGCGGTTTTTCTAATTTATTCCGTGTTAGGGTTATGTGATATACTATTTGTCGTTCATCAAATGGATTCTTTTTTTCAATTTCTGAGCCTGTTCCAAGTCACGAATATGTTGGTGATTGGCTTGTCCTTGTCTTCTTTTGAAATTTCAGTTTCTTGATATTCGGGTTATTGGATGTGGTCTCTTTCCAGTGATTAATTCACCTTTATTTTTGCTTATTTGGGTCATTTAGGGCTTGCTATTTGATGTAAGGTTTCTCACTGTTTTAGAGACCGTACGGTGACCCCTAGATGCTTTGTTTTTAGTCGTTTTAATTTGGAGATGGGAAGTTGGCTCCTTCACATTTCCTTTCTTTTTCATATGTTCGAATTAAGGCGAAACAACTTTCTGACATACAAGAAGGTAATGGACCTGATTTTTTTCATTCCATCAAACAACGGCAGTAGAATACCGAAGGAACGAGGGAAGCGAAGACTACAAAAATCGAAATATATTCAATATCAGATAAGCGACCTAATAGACGAGTTTCCAATAGCTTCATTTTTCCAAGAAAATTGTGACGTCACAACATAGATTTTTTGACGTCACAATGTAACGTGTCGCTTTTTATTCCGATTGCCCCAAGGTCAATTGGGGCAGTTTATTCATAACAACAAATTGGAAATTGGTCTATGGTCTTGTTATCATTGCAACCAAATTTTTACTTTAGAATCAATAATAAGATTTTAAAACTTTATATAAAAGCCATACAAAAACAATTTCTGAAATTGCAGGATATACAACAAAAATGAATATTTCTTAAGCAACAAAATATGTAACTGGAGGACATAAATGTTCATCGGAAGAAAATGATGATGTTTTTACAAAGATATATCAAGTCTTGATGAAAATTGTTACCACTCGGATATCGTTTGATACCATATTATATTTTACATTGACATTTTGTCAAGCAATAAAGACAAAACCTTCGTTCAACATCCGGATTCTTCAACATCGGGAAATGCATTATAGTTTCGAAAAGATAACTGGGTCACATTGATGGGTTCAAAACAACGGCAGAAGAATACCGAAGGAACCAAAGCGTGAAATTCACAAAAATCGAAGTCCAAAGACAGGGCAAAAACGAGAACACACAAAACAGTGACGTTGGACACAAAAACAATGACGTAGACAGATACAAAGCACAGAAACAGAAATTACAACATTCAGAACAAAGGCACTCACAGTGTGAACGCCACTGAAACTGAGAGTGACATCAGGTGCTCCGGAAGGGTAAGCATGTCCTGCTCTGTTAACAGCACCCGTCACACTGTGAGTGATCAATCCGGGAAAATGTCAAAGTCGGTAGTCAAATCCGAGAAGACGTGAATCTAGCTGTAAATGTCCACTTTCATTTGGGATACTGACACGTCATATCTTTTAATGATGCTATGGTGACGGTCATAGAATTTCTTGAGAGATGAAATTAACAAAGGTTGAACAAATCCCTGACTAAGCAGCTTTTGGGACAGTGTTTTTGCTCTGTTTAAAAAAATCACTGTACAAACTACATGCTCGACAGTAACGAATCAACTGTGAAATGTACACTCCATAGGCTGGAGAGATAGGTATATTGCTGCTAGGAAAGGGAAAGTTCACAATGGGGAAATTAAAATCATCACGCTTGTCATATAGCTTAGATTTCAAACGTCCATCTTCGTCAATATACAATAAAAGATCTAGGTACGAAGCTGAAGTAGGTGTTTCAGTTGTTTCTTTTATTTCAAGCTCATTTGGATAGATCTGATGTAAATACTCCTTAAATTTAGGATTATTTAGAGAAAGTACATCGTATATGTAGCGGAAGCTGAAATTAAAGGCCTGGGCTAAATTTGTTTGTTTTCTTTGAATAAGCCCTTGTAAAAATGGCCTCGTACGAGTTAAGGAAAAGGTCATCTAAAAGCGGCGCACAGTTTGTTCCCATAGGAACCCTTATTGTCTGTTCAAAATATCGGAAAATAAATATTTAGTAGCAAAAACAAAACCATAAAATGTTCATAAAGAGTCGGTTATTATTCTAAAACTAATTAATTCAGGGACTTTTAAATTAAGGTATTATGATCACAATGTTTTGTTTTAATTTTACTGGAGTAAGTGTAATAATTACACCCAAAACACTTCACTTATTAGAATCCCTGTTTTCTTTATTCGGTTTCAATTCTTGTCAATAATGAAAGTTATGTCGACATAACCTACATGCTGCGGATTGCCAACAGCAAGAATATGAAGATATTTCCTATCATATATTTGTCAAACGTTTAGATTTTATCAACACTGAAGAGACATAAATTGTCGAAATGCGCATATGCAGAAACCAAATTCACAGTAGCTTCGATATTTAGTTATATTGAAAATAGAAATAATTGTTTCAGTTTCCACTGTAATTTATTCACGAAGTCCAATTCGTAACAGAAAAGATGGCAGTGCTACATTTTGTACCCAAAGAAATTCAAATAATCTGTCAAAGAATAATGCAAAACTACCAAAAATGTTGTCCATCAAAACCACGACGGGAACAAAACACAATTAAATAACAGAACAACAGATGACAGAAGTCAAATTGCTCGACACATCCAAAAAATTTACAAACATTACAATATGACACTCAAAACTTAAGCATTGACAACATGGACTCTCTTAAAAAACGTGACATCAGGTGCTGAGGATGGTAAAGCATGTCCTGGATTGTATTCGGTTCCCGTCATACTGTCAGTGACTTAAATTAATGGTAATTTATAAAATATGTAACATGTTATCCAGAAATACATTGACTATATTGAAAAATATATTGAAATTGGCATGTTCCAAAGGCATGTGTCTTATAAGAAAAAAAATGCTTACTCTACCTTTGCACCTGATTACACCTGTGGGTTCAGTTTGGTACGTGGTGTTTATCTATATGTGTGTCTACATTATACTTTTCTGTTTCTTAGATGTGTGATGTCTGTATGTCTTGGGGTTTCCGGTGTTGCCATTGACTTTGGATTACTTTTGTTTGGACTTACGGTTTAGTTTTTACTTTCTTCACTTACCTGCATTTTCCAATTTTCACTATTTTATACAGTAATTGTCTCTCAAAATTCCATCTAAAGATAACACCCTACCTACTTTGTACTGGATTCCTGAACTTCACAAAAATCCCTACAAACATCGTTTCATTTCGACTTCGAGTAATTGTTCTACCACAAATTTGTCCATCAATTTAACCAGTGCACTGGCTTGTATAAAGGAGTTAGTCAAAAACTATTGTAAAAAAACATATCAAACTCTGGTGTAAATTACTTTTGGAGTATAAAAAATTCTATTGAAGTTTTAGATAAATTACAATCTATAGATAGACCAGTTTCATTTATTGACAGTTATGATTTTTCTACACTTTATACAACCCTTCCACATAATTTGATTAAATCTAAATTGGGTGAACTGATTAAATGGTTTTTAAAAATTTTCGGGTCTTCAGTTTATTTGCTGCAACAAAAAGCAAGAATTCTTCTCCTATATCTCTTACAACAATTATTGCTCCTGGACATGTGATGATATGATTAAGGCACTGAATCTCTTGCTAGACAACATTTATGTTTGTTTCGGCACCATTGCTTATCACCAGGTCATTGGAATCCCCATGGGTACTAATTGTGCACTTCTCATTGCAGATCATTTTCTGTTCTATTACGAACGGGATTTCATGAAAAAACTACAAAATGGAACTGTACCAAAAAGTGATAAACTCATTTCTATTTTCAATGATAATAGCAGGTACATTGACGATATCCTTACTATTGACCATCCCCAGTTTTTAGCTTAGATTGACACCATTTACCCACAACTACTGAAACTTAATAAGGCAAACAATGATTCTAAAGTTTTACAGAAGATATGAACATTTGATATCTAGATATGACGTGACTCACAAACAGCTAATTACAAAGGGCATTTTTCATCCTCGATTTTATGGAAATGTTGTTAAAAATGTCAAAAACTGATAAATAATCCAGAAACACTGGGACGTAACTTACATTCTTTACATAGTTTTTTGTATTGTATATGTAATGTTCATGTGGTGTCTTTGGTCTTCCGTCTTTTGGTGTTCTTGCTTTTGCCTTGTCTCTGGACATTGATTTGTGTAATCTTGTGCTTTGTTCCTTCGGTATTCTACTGCCGTTGTTACGTAATGGTGGATAATGACGAGATATTCTGAACTAATCGGTGACCTGAAGACTTTACATATATACTGGCCTCTCACTGATACTGCCGATGTCTACTGAAATACATGCAGACTCTTTACCAAACCCTTTGGGGAGGTTTGAGTTTGATTTTTTCTTCCGTAGTGCAACAGTGTTTTACCAGCTGACTAGATTCCTTGAGCTAGCTGACAGTTTAGCGGCGAGTACTCTTTGACCCTTCTTTCAAAATTACGTTTTGTCATATGCTTTTTCTGTTCCAAGATAGTGGTCAATGAGTTAGTAGTCTACCTGTATCGGGTTTTATTCGCATGTTTCTGATACTATAGGGAAACAGGATAGAGAAAGGGGAGGTTCGGTTACCTATAAACCGGTTTAACCCTACTACTGGCTTTTGCTAGTGCCGGTACCAAGTCCGGCTATCCCGAGTTCCTATCGTTATTTATGTTGTTTTCATTATTGTTTTTCTGGAGCAGTTTGCTTGTAAACTGTGGCATGTGATTGTAGCTCCTGGCCATTGTAGGTGTTTGCTGTTATCCTGTTTTTGTTATTGTTATTAAATTTTTTGGGGTTCTTCAGTATCTAATTCTGCTTCTAAGAAATAATAGTTTCAATCATAGATAACATTTTTTCACTAGGATACGTATTGCATTAGTTTATTTTTAAATTAAACCATTCAAAAATTAAAAAAATACTATTATTATAATAAAAGAATACCCATTGCTTCAATTGTAAAAATTGTATTATCAGATTTGCAATATTGTTACTCTTGTTAATTCGATCAATCTGTCTGATTTCAGCCCAACATTCAATGGCAAGAATCATTAAATTTTAGATTAATTATCCATTATGACGCCCCAGACAACGTCGAATTGCATGTTGTTATTCTATGTTTCTTCTGATTTTTCTTCTTCCAATTGTTTTTGTCCGATCTATTTTTTGAAAAGGCTGGAGGTAATCAAATGAAACTTGGTGAGTACCTAGATCAGTAGAAGAAAAAGTGGTTGCCATGAAAAAAATCAGCATGGTCGCCATTTCCATGATGGCTGTCATTTAACGTTCAAAAATTGTGGATTTGACATCTTGGGAACTATTTTGCAGAATTATTTGCATATTTTGCATAAATGTTCAATAAGATACAAGGACGGAATCTTACCGAAAAAAAAATTCAAAATGGCTGCCATTTCCGAGATGGCCGACAGAATATAACTTAAAATTACAAATTTTGGATTTCAACGTAGAAGTTCAGACTGTGAGTGCCTTGTTTTGAATGCTATGTTTTTTTTCTGTGCTTTGTAGATGTCTAACGTCAATGTTCGTAGTCTGTGTTTTCGATTTGACCATGTCTTTGGACTTCAGTATTCGTAAACAGCACCCCTCTGTTGCTTCGGTATAAAACAAAATTATATACAGCCATATTTGGTGATAGCTAGCAATTACAAATATAAAATGAATATGATCACTGATTCAAGATCCTAGGTAAACAAATCTGCTGTATCAATTCTGTATGTAAATATAATGTTATTACTATACAGCTAAATGATTGAATTTGACTTAATTTTACAAAACCTATTGATACTTGTTTTCCCAAAGTATTTACCAAAAGATGATGAAAGAAGACTTATGATATCATAAAAAATGGAGGCCTTCAAGGTAATTTTAAGTTAACCATGGAACCTAGAATTATCACATTACTGCTAGGTTTCTGTTTTGCAAACTACCATGCCTCCATGTTTTTGCATTGCAAGAAATATAATGAAATTAAACTAGTCTGTTAGCTCAACAAAAATCACTAAGTTCTTCAGATAAATATGCGAGATTATTTCATAATATAATGGATGTATATAACTTTCCACGCAGACGCCGCTAACAATAGTCGTCATAAAAGTAGGTGATGAATCATTAAAACTGGTTTTAACTGGTTTTAACCATTTTATTTACATAATGCCCGTTCAAAGTCTAGAATATGACGTTTTTTCTTATTCATTCTGCACTTTGGTTTCGTGCTCCCGGATTTGTCGTTAACCAAATGGATTTCCTTACTGGTCTCTCCCTCTCATATGCTTCTGATTTTGCGGTCACTTGTATTTTTTTTACACATTTGGTAGCATTTCAGTTCAATTCACATATGGTAAAGTCCTTATATTCTATAAAGGGTTTTGGAGTAAATCATAATTTTCACCAAACCTAACACATTCTAAACAAAGCATTTATAAATTAAAAATATGACTTTTTAAAACAACTGTTTATTCATATCCCGTATTTTTCATTTGTTCCAAACATTTGAAACAAAACAAAATCAAAAAATGCCATATAAAAACACAATACCGACATTACTATATACCTGCTGATTGACTTTTGGACACCTGATGTCTTTACAGTACAGTTCCAATCAAAACATTTAGAAGACCACGAGTCGATATTTGTGCAAAATCTGAAAGTGAAAAAAAATAACCAAAATGATTTGAACGAGAAGCCAAAATTACCAAAAAAGAATATGCACTACGGTGATATATCTTAGGTTTAATCCAAATTTGATATAACAAGTTTTCATTTGTTTCCGATGTTGACATTGTCCTTGGATTGTTCGTTTTGGATTGACGGTTCGGTTCCCACTTACTTTTCAAATAACATTAGTCTCTTTAGTCTCTTTTGTTTAAAACTAAGGAGTATCTCCCTCTTGCATAGCTCTGTCCTAAGCTGATTTTGGCTTCGCTATTTAGATCTTATTGGTTATTTGTTCCCTATCAGTTTAACGCCTATTTCGGTTTATGGACTTCCAAATATTTTGATTTTATCTGCACTGAAGAGACATAAGTTGTCGAAATGCGCATATGCAGAATCTAAATTCACAGTAACCTCGGTATTTTGTTATCTCTTTAGAAGCCGGCAACAGAGCACAGACTACTGCGTTGGAGATTACCATCCATGGCTGATAAGTCAACTGTCTTTGGCATCGACCAAGTGGTAATAAAGATCATAATACAGAATGTTAAAAAATGGATAACAGGAAACACCTAAAATGGCTGAAAATTATAATTATATGCAATAATTTGCAAGGGAACTACATAAGAAAAACACGTATAAGACAAAAGACAAAAGAGACAACGATAGGAACCCGGGACAGCCGGACACAAGCAAAAGCCAGCGGTAGGGGTAAACCGGTTTATGGGTACCCAAACCTCCCCTGACGTCAGTGTCAAATCATTTTCTAGAGATACAGCAAATTATTTCACATATTGAAACAGTAAAACAAAATATTAAAAATTGTCTTTTTGTGTATTTATTTGTTAGTCATTCACCAAACAAAGGAAGATGGTTTGGATTCAAGAAAACGAATTTAACACCACCGCAATCTTTGCGCCCGTCCCAAGTCAGGAATGTGTTGGTCCTTTGCTTGCCCTTGTCTTCTTATAAAATTTTAGTTTCTTGATATTCGGGTTATTGGATGTGGTTGCTTTGTGATTAATGCAGTTTTTTTTACTCTTTTTGTGTCATTTAGGGCTTGAGGTTCCTCACTGTGTTGAAGACCGTACAGTGACCCCTAAATACTTTGTTTTGGGTCGTTTTAACCTGGAGATGGGATGTTTGCTCTTTCTCATTTACCTCATTTCCTTTCTTTTTCATGTGTTCGAATTAAGGCGAAAGAACTTTCTGACATAACAAGAAGGCAATGGACCTGAAGTTTTTCATTCTATCATTTATACAACAATACATTAAATTAACAGTAACTTCGGTATTTTGTTATTTATACATTATCACACAACGACCTAATGGTTTTCGTATCATTTGTAGCCAAATATTTACTTTAGAATCAATAATAAGATATAAAAATATATATACAAAAGTCACGACTAATTGTTACAATTTTGGAGAGTAAATCTGCACAACAACCACAAAATACTGGTTTTCGTCAGAATCAAAGATAAAAAAAGTAAAAAGAATTGTAGAAAAAAGATTCTTTAATTGCAGAATATTTAACAAAAATAAATAATTCGTTAGCAACAAAATCAGTAACTGAAGGACATAAATGTTCATCGGAAGTAACCACTGATGTTACTACAAAGATAACTACATGATTAATATCAAGTCTGGATGAAAATTGTTACTAGTCGGATATCGTTATTTCATTTGATACAAAACTATATTTTACATTGACATTTGATCAAGTTATAAAGATTCTAGAAAGACAAAACCTTCGTTCCACATCCGGAGTTTTCAACATCAGGAAATGCATTAAATCTTAGAAAAGAAAGCAGGGTCACATTCGGTTCAAAATATCAGAAAAAAAACATATAGCAGAAAAAACAAAACATAAAATGTTCATAAAGAGTCCATTTTTTTTTAATTATTTGAAATCAAAACTAATTAATTCAGGGACTGTTAAACTAAGGTATTATGATCACAATGTTTGGGTTTTAATTTTACCGGAGTAAGTGTAATAATTACACCCAAAACACTTCACTTATTAGAATCCCTGTTTGCTTTATTCGGTTTCAGTTCTTGTCAATAATTATACTTATGTGGACATAATCTAAATACTGCGGATTGTCAACAGCAAGAATATGAAAATCGAATTAAGTCTCTTCAGCTTCCACCTTGTAGTTTATTCTTGAAGTCCTATTCGTATAAAGGGTACGCGATGGAAGCGTTACAATTTGTACCCACAGAAATTCAAATAATATGCTGTAAAAGAATAATGCACAAAACCAAAAATGTTGTCCAGCAAAACAACGACAGAACTATGCACAATAAACCAAAGTCAAAACACAGGGCAAAAAGTGAACAGCAGATAACGGAAGTCAAATTGCTCGACACATCCCAAACAAATCTTGGAGTCTTAATGTTTTTGTTGAGTTTCTTATTTTTATTTTTCCAAGGATTTTGTCCAATCGATTAATATGAAAAGACTAGAGTTAATCGAATGAAATTTGGCGATTACCTAGATCAGTATAAGGAGAAGTGCTTTCGATGAAATAAAAATCAACATGGCTGCCATTTCCAAGAAGGCCGTCATTTTACGTTCAAAAATTGAGCATTTAAAATCTTGGGAACTACTTTGTAGAATGTGTTCATATTTTGCATAAAAGTTCAATAAGATAAAAGAACGGACTTTATGGGAAAAGAAATTTCAAAATGGCTGCCGTTACCAAAATGTCCGGAGAAAAGTATGTAAAAAATTTCAAAAACATTTGTTTCAACGAAATATGATTTAAAGGTTGATTTTAAGGCAACGGATAATGTGGAATCATCGAATTGGTTGTTTTGGGTGACATCGGCTTTTGCCCGCAATTACAAATCTATTTGGTTTTTATTTTATTTGTTTAACATGGCTGCCATTTTCAAGAAGGCCGTCATTTTACGTTCAAAAATTGAGCATTTAATATCTTGGGAACTACTTTGTAGAATGTGTTCATATTTTGCATAAAAGTTCAATAAGATAAAAGAGCGGACTCTATGGGAAAAGAAATTTCAAAAATGGCTGCCGTTACCAAAATGTCCGGAGAAAAGTATGTAAAAAATTTCAAAAACATTTGTTTCAACGAAATATGATTTAAAGGTTGATTTTAAAGCAACGGATAGTATGGAATCATCGAATTGGTTGTTTTGGGTGACATCGGCTTTTGCCCGCAATTACAAATCTATTTGGTTTTTGTTTTATTTGTTTAAAAAGTGGATAACAGGAAACACCTACAATGACTGAAAATTATAATTACATGCAAGAATTTGTAAGAAAACTACACAAGAAAAACACGTATAAGACAAAAGACAAACGTAGACAACGATAGGAACTCGGGACTAGCAAAAGAAAGCGGTAGGGTTAAACCGTTTGTTTGTTTTTATTGTTGTTGTTGTTGTTGATGCTGTTGGAGACAATTCCCCTTTTTCCCTTTTCATTATTTTTGCTTCGGTATTCTTTTAACCGATGTATGTTTTACCAAAACCTCTTCTGTTTCACAAATGAGAACAGATATCATTGGGTAGATCCAGAGTTTGTTACCGGACTGACTAACACCGACTGGGACAAAACCGGACTTTTCACTGGCAGTGTGACGGTTGCCACGCGTGGAGCAGATCATGCTTACCCTTCCGAAGCACCTGATGATACCTCAGTTTTTTTATAGGGGTTCACACTGCTACTGCTGTAGTTTTGTGGCGTTGTTGTTCATTTTTGTTTATTTGTTTTGTCTCTGTCATACTGTCCCAATTCGTTTTGCTGTAAATTGCCGTGATTTTGGATTTATTATATTAGAATTTCCCCTTTCCTCGTTCTTGCTTGGGTATTCGTTTGCCGACGTATTAGAAGATCACATTTTTAGAAAGTTTTCAGTCTGAAAATGTTGTATAATTAGAATAAATAACTTTGAAATACTTCAACTGGTCGTTTTTACAAAAATGTATATGCAATAAAATGATTAGCTTCTATCTGTGGTTTTGTCTATTGGTTAACTAGATCCCTTTACTGTTAACATAACAAATATAGTTGTTGTACCTACCGCTTTTAGATCGCTCCGGGCGTTTTAGAGTACCAGTACCCTTTGGAGTCAAATGTATTGTAATAAAAACATTGAAACAAGTTGTTTACCTTTGTCCCTTACAATTACTGATGACAATATAATGACTGAAAATACAAAGCACATAAATCGGCAAGGTACACGAGAGTACTTAATTACTCGCTACAACCATTTGGAGTATAACTAAATACTGTAAATACTGGAGATGAAGTTTCTGCTGATGGTCCTTTATCTATTCTCTTCAAATTTGGAAGACAAAAAAAAAACGACAGATGTTTCGAAACTGCCAAAGAATAAGTAACAAATACTGTTGAGCACAAAGTCGAAAGTAGCTGAGAAAACATGTTTGCATAAGATACATAGTTGAGCAATAGTTTCGAACAAGATTTTATTTAGAATTTACATATTGCAATTTTCTATCGGTGTACACTAATCTAGAAAAAATAACAGGAAACACTTCCATTGGCCGAAAATTTCCACAAAAATTACATTCAAATGCCATAAGCAAACAGGGAACTGCACAAGGAAAACAAAAAAAATGACAAAAGACAAACACAGTCAACGGTAGAAACTCGGGAAACCCAAACTTGATACATTGTACCGGCATTAGCAAGAGCTAGCGGTACGGTTAAACCGGTTTATGGGTACCCAAACCTCTCTTTTCTCTTTCCCGTTTCCCCATAGTAAAGTGAACATGCCCTGCTGATAGGTACTGGACTATACTGAGATGGCGAATACCCAAATGAATGAACGTCCATTTGAAGAGGAATCAATAGGGTGGTGATAAATAACTAAATATCAAAGTCACTGTAATTCTTGTCTTCATTCACAAATGACCACTTTTACAACTTCAGTAGAATTCAATCTTAACATCTGGATGAAAAAAGCAAAGAGATGTAACAAATGCAGAATTTGAATTTACAGTTACTTTAATAGTATTTTGTAATTTAGTATTCAACTCGAATTTTTTATGCAACTTTGGTATTTTTTGCATTTCCTCGTTAGGCCCAATGAATGCAATTAAATTCCTAAAATATGTTAGAATCGTATTTTTATTTCGTTAATTTTTTTTTCAGATCATTGCGGTGAATAGTTTTCTTTTGATGTGCTGTAAACAGGTTGTCAGCATTGAATTCAAGGTTAAATGTATTCCTAAGTAATCGACATAATAAATAAAAATATAATTAAATACTATTAATAATAGAGAAGCAATTATTATAAAAAGACAAACCACAAACACAAATAAGGATAACCTATACGGTGGAAGCATTTAGCTCATTATAACACATAATAACTTGATTTTACTAGTATTTGGAAACGCGCAATATCTAAATTAAAGATAATTTAGGTATCTCCGCTTGCAAAGCTCTGTCCTTTGATGATTTTGGTTTTCCATTTAGATTGCATTTTTTATTTATCCTCCTTCAGCTGTTATGCATATTAAGGTTTATGAATTTCCAAATATCTCGATTTGATCTTCACTGAAGAGACATAAGTTGTCAAAATGACCATATGCAGAAATCAAAATCAAGGGTACCTTCGGTATTTTGTTACATCTTACCATTGGGCTGATACCTCTGCTGGTTGACTGTTAGTCTCCGAGGGTTTACACTAACCCTGTAGTCAGTACGTCGGTGACCGATTTTATTTGGATGCATGAAATGACTTTATTTAAGATCATTTTGTTTTAAACTAAGGAGTTTCTCCCTCTAGTAAAACTCTACTCTGAGATGATATTGGCTTTTCTGTTTAGATCAAATTGGGTATATTTGTTCTCTATCAGCTTTTACACACATTTAGGTTTATGGATTTCTAAATATTTTTACTTGAACTTCACCGAAAGGACATACATATAAGTTGCCATATGCAGAAACTAAATTCACCCTTATTTCAGCATTTTATTATTGATTTACTTTCACTAAACCAATGTAAAATGTGCTTGCTTGAATGTTGAATAGAAACAACGGCAGCAGAAACAAGTCAAACAAAGTTTCTGCTCTGAAACAAAGTTAAGGCGAGAAAATAAATGACAATCTTGTAAGACTTTTAAGTTCATTTAGACTGCTTGCAAGAAAGAATTGTTAATAATAAAGACTCCAATGTGAAAGCAGGAAATAAAGACCACAAGGCCAGACAGTAAAAACGCTGGGAATTTAATGTAATTAAGGAAAAACGGCTGTGATATTCATCGCAGTGAAATATATGCATAGTGTTGGAATCCAATATAATCTTACATCCGCTGATTAATCCTATTTACCATTCAAATGACATGTTTACAGGAAAAACTTATATATATGGTTTAGTTTTATACATCGTGTAAATCCTCTCAAAAATACCTTCTTACACACATTGTGATAATACTTATAATACTTATACATCAAACAACGAATCAAAATATATTTCCTGTTTTCTTCGGCATTACTCACGCATCTTTCTTCGATTTAAAATCTTAATCAAGAAAGATATGTCAATATAAGCCTTTTTCATTTATACCCAGCTACATTTGTTTTATTTTCGTTGGATAACCTTTAAAGCATTTTATAGATATGATTGAATATTATATATTTTAGTGTCATAGTAACATTCACAAGCTATACAGGAAAAAATATACATTTACATTTTGCCACTAAAACCCACAAACAAAATTTAGTTAACGATTTATTTTCTGTAAACAAGAACGCCATAAAACTAAAGCACTAGCAGTAAATGACACTAGAGTTATAATCAGGTGATAAGGTTATCAAACAACGTATTCTGATTCATCATTTGTTGTTACTTTAGAATCAATAATCACAATTGAGAGCAATATAACAAACAACTGCAGAATCTTTGCCATGCGCGTAATGTACCAAATTTTGACAGACCAACGAAATGCTAGTTAATATCTATACTACTAAAAAAACGAAGTCCGATTTTCTAGACGGCATGGAGTCTCGACAACAAATCAATTAATTAAACTTTATGTACGATTAGTCTGAGACTGTGGTGTAGATTGAAAATTTCATCAGTCCAAATCTGTTTGTTTTCTTAATTAGCAATTAACCAAGTAATTATTATTCCGGATAGGTGCCCGAAGGCCGATTTGTATATTATAATAGTTAGCATTATTAACTCCCTTTGTTTAAAAAGTGATGCAAACAAAAAAACAATTTAACATTTGTCTTTACGAATATTACAAGGATTCGCAAAAGTTATACTGTAAAATAATGAAAATATTCAATTAATGAGATTTAGTAACATGTTACAAACTGGGTGCAAGTTTTATCAAGAAATTATGTTACATTTGAATTATCATTATTTTTTACAAATGTTGCATTTATGATTATAATTCTAACTCAAACAAATATTTATGGATAAATGGTGTTTTAATTGAAACTTATATGAAAGGTCATGAAACATTATTGCGGTTCTTATGTTGATGATTTCACTGTCATTATATTCCTCTTGAGATTTCCACTTTCGATCGGACAGCGGATTTGTCCGATCCAATCCTGATTGCTTTATTCAGAATTGCTTTATTCAGAATTGCTTTATTCAGAACGAACTGAATATTAATTTGATTTTTTTTTGCGATGTCCAGTTGTTCGTGTTTGTGTTCCAAATTCCCATTAATTAACAACGGGAAATTACTAGTAGAATCAAAGACAACAATATACAAAGAACTGCATGACATTATTTGTACATATGCAGAAAATAAATTCACAGTAACTTCGGTATATAGTTATTTGTTACCACTGGGTCGATGCCTCTGCTGGTGGACTATTAGTTCCCGAGGGTATTAACCAGCCCAGTAGTCAGTACTTCCGTGCTGACCCGAAAGCCGATTCTATTTGGAACATTACAATATCTAAATTTTTGCAATTTTGTTGAAAACTAAGGAGTATGCTCTGTCCTTAGCTGATTTTGGCTTTACATTTAGATCCTATTGGTTATTTGTTCTCTATCAGTTTTTAAACATATTTGAGTTTATGGGCTTCCAAACGTTTAGATTTTATCTGCACTGAAGAGAAATAAGTTGTCGAAATGCGCATATGCAGAAAATGAATTGTGAACTTTCCCTTTCTGAGCAGTAATGTACCTACCTCTCCAGCCTGTGGAGTGTACATTTCACAGTTGATTCGTTACTGTCGGGCATGCAGTTTATAAAGTGACTTTTTAGTTAGAACAAAAACACTGTCCCAAAAGCTGCTTAGTCAGGGATTTGTTCAACCTTTGTTACTTTCATCCCTTCAGAAATTCTATGGCCGTCACCATGACATCATTGACAGATATGACGTGTCTGTGTCCCAAATGAAAACGGACATTTTCAGCTAGATTTAACGTCTTCACGGATTTGACATAATCGGATTTGACTGGATTGACTCACTGATAGTGTGACGGGTGCTGCTAGCGGAGCAGGACATGCTTACCCTTCCGGAGTACCTGATGTCACTCCCGGTTTTCATGGGAGTTCACACTATGAGTGCCTTAGTTCTTAATGTTATCTTTTTATTTCCGTGCATTGTACTTGTCTCACGTCTTTGTTTTGTCTTCGTTTTTATCTGTTACCGTTTTTGCCATGTCTTTGGACTTCGATTTCTGTAGTCATCGCTTCCCTTGTTCCTTCGGTATTCTACTGCCGTTGTTTCACAATAACTTCGGTATATAGTTATTTGTACAAAATGTAATTTTATCAAAATTTAATTGCAGAATACACAATACAAATATGAACTAATTGTTCGCAACAAACTCCAAGGTCAGTAAATGAAGGACATAAAGTCAGAACATCGGAAGTAACCGGTGATGTTTCTATCAGGACTTAATGTATGACAAATCGATAACTTTGTCTAAATTGTTACGAGTCGGATATTGTTATTTCTTGTATTCTACATTGACAGTTAAGATTCTATACAGATAAAAACTTAGTGCCATTTTATTACATCAGGAAGTGACAAAAAACTGGGTCGCATAATATTGGTCGTTTCGTCGTTCTACTAATTCATTATCGAACGAATACCACAACAAAGCAAAACTATAAAATGCACTCAAGTCCCCACTGACGTAGTCGGGACGACATAATGATTTTGGTCCGTTTCTTTGATTGATTGATTGAATATTGTTTAACGTCTACTTAGCAATATTTCAGCTATAACAAGACGAGAACAAGTTTGTTAAAAAATAATCACGTTGGGGTATGGAAACGGTAATGGGAAGGGAAATTCTGACTGCCACTGGAAAAGTACGGTGAAATCGAAAGGGGTGAGGAATTAAGCCTTGTAGCTGCTCAGAACTAGCACCAATAATTACAGATCTTCTTAGAACATCATTAGAAACTGGAAATGTCCCATCAGACTGGCAACAAGCCATAGTCACACCAGTGTTTAAAAAAAGGTGCAAAAGGTAAACCTGAAAACTATAGGCCTATATCATTGACATGTATCCTTAGTAAACTGATGGAACATATTTTTGTATCAAACATCATTAAACACGTGGACAAACACAAACTTTTATATGAATTTCAACATGAATTTAGATGTAAATTAAGCTGTGAAACTCAATTAGTCACTTTTATACAAGAAATTACAGACAATATGGCACAAGGCAAACAAACAGCCGTAGCAGATATGGACTTTTCAAAAGCCTTTGACAAAGCTGACCACCAAAGATTACTCCTGAAACTTAAAAGAATGGGAATCAATAATCAAACATTAAACTGGTTTGAATCTTTTTTAAGTAAAAGACAACAGAAGGTAGCCGTTGATGGCCATGAGTTGGGCAATTGCCCTGTCCTATCCGGGGTCCCTCATGGCTCGGTACTGGGCCCTGCCTATTCTTAATTTACATTAACGACATGCCTAACACACTTATCAGTAAAACACGCCTTTTCGCGGATGACACCATAATTTATTTTACTATATCTTCACAAAATGACTCTAAAACCTTACAATCAGATCTTGATAAACTCCAAAAGTGGGAGGAAGAATGGTTTATGTCTTTTAATCCTGACAAGTGCGTAATCATCCACATCTCACGTAAAATGAATCCCATACATTTTGATTATAAAGTACATGGTAAAACACTGAAATCTGCAGACAAAAATCTGACCATCTCAAAAGATTTAACATGGAACAGTCATTTTAACAATATTACGAACAAAGCAAACAACACACTCAGATTTATTAAACGAAATGTCAAAACAGATAACATAAAAACTAAAGAATTAGCTTATAAAACCTAACTAAGACCACAGGTAAAATACAACAACATTGTTTGGGACCCCTGGCAAAAAACATACATAAGTTAGAAATGATACAGAGAAGAGCAGCCAGATACACCCCTAAACCAATACAGTTATCAAAACAGTGTCACCAGAATGCTTGAACAATTAAAATGGCCCACCCTCCAACAACGACGCCAGTTTTCTTCATTGACCATGCTCTATAAAATAAAAAACAACCTTGTTAACATAAATAGCATTACCTATCTCATAACAACAAGAGATCATAAATTTGTTCTGTCGCACTCACCAACAAACTACCATGCTTCCTCTTACTTCCCACGTACCATAAGAATGTGGAATGGCTTACCATCAGAAGTGGCTTCCAGCCCAGACTTGGAGTCTTTTAAGTCTGGGCTTAAACCAATCATCTACAGCTAACAAACCCATTTTGTTTTTATCTTATATAAAAAAAAGTATAAAAAAAAATAAGTAACTCACATCATTGTATATATTTGCACTAAATTTATTTTACCCACCTACGCTTCCTAGTAATCGTCAACATATTGATGAATAGGAGTACCACGTAGATGTAGATGTAGATCACCTATGGACCACTCACAAAAGAGCTTGCTACAAGGGTTCTTTAACGTGCAGAAAGCGTGGCATTTCTTCCAACACGTGGGCCTGAGTTTACATCCCATCCGAAAGATGGGTTGTGTATTTATTCATCCCGCACAAGCACGGACTGGGTCCTAATTCTATATCTCGGGGTTCCCTCGGGGTCAGCCCCGTTTAGGAGGGGTCATACCCCGCAAGCCGGAGATACTAGGTCCTACAATGTATTTCTATACCCCGGAATTCCCTCGGGGTCCGTTTCTTTGAGAAGACTAATTATTTACTCAGTTCGTATTTTTATTAAGTCTCCCAAAAATGACTACTAAATGCGATATCCAAATCATGGTCCAACTGAAAATGAATTATAAATAACAAAATACCGATGTTACTGTTGTGAATGATTCAAGATAGTTCGGGGGACTAAAACAAAACGATAGATCTTTATTATTTTTCTATTATTTTTTATTTATAAAAATTTCAAAAGACAAAGTTTTGAGATTCTCACTGTAAACAAACCAGATATTAACTTATTACTGATGATGAAATGAATTATTTGAATTATACCAGGTTCCCCAGGGATGATCCCAAATACCACTATGTTTGAAATTATAAATATTTTAAACGTTTGAGATCCCCAGCCCCAAATTACATCTATTTTTATTTATTATAAGATGATCTGGCTCTTAGAAACAGCAGCCTACTTAGATGTTCCTCCATCAGAATTCTAAATTTTCTTGAAAACAGTTCCCCATCTGTCAGTGAGGTATATTCTTATTATTGACGATGAACTGAATTGATACATCATGACATACAAAAAGATCTCATGAAGACCCTGCGTCCTGAATTGTTATCTGACAATAACCTTAAAGAAGGGGAGATACTTAAACAAGTTTAGTTTTATTTTCAAGGTAGTAGACCTGGGGTAACCCAAAAATTTTCCACACAGTCAGTTTTCTTAAGATTTGCAGTATAAAACAATTAAGGTAGTAGACCTGGGGTAACCCAAAAATTTTCCACACAGTCAGTTTTCTTAAGATTTGCAGTATAAAACAATTATGTTCTAATATTATTCTAGAAAAGCTTTCATCGTAAGATTTTTTATTTTTTGTTCACGGAAACACCCCTATCTTAGGAGTCTTAAATTCTGATAAGAAATTACCGCGAAGCGTATACTACTGCACTGTAGATATATAAGAATTGGCATAAAAAAGACTATAAATTGCCAAACTTCTTCATAGAAACTTGTAGACCTAAATATGAGAGAATAATGATCACAAGCATGCACGAAGTGTTGATTTGCAGTAAAAAAAGAGAATATGTTGTCAAAATATTGCTAAAAACACAGCTTTATTCATTTTTTTCCAGATGAAGATCCTAACAGTCAATTTTCACCCAAAACTGGGAAATAAAGGGTCCTCCATACATATGGCTTATATCAAACTTTTATAAAAATTCACCGTCCCGTTTTTTCACTATGTTCGAAAAACTGCATAAAAAGTCTAAATATTCCTTAATACTGAACATCAAATAGAAAGAACAAGTGTAGATCGTAATCCCCTACCGGTGGAATAATTCAGTATACCAGCAAAAATAGTTAAAGAAAAGTTTTCCGAGCCAAAGGTCCATAACTTCATCAAAAATCAATGGACCCAACCCATACTCAAACTTGATCTGTAACCCATAGTAGTTGATTAACAATGCAAATATGAGCTTAATATCTGAAACGGTTTAGAAAAAAAGTCTGGAAAACCTATATTTTACCAAACTTTTCTAAGTAAAAGGCCCATAACTCTGTCCAAAATCATTGGACCAGAACCAAACTCGAACTTGATCTGTAACCCATAGTGGTAGATTCACACAGCAAATATGAGCTTCATATCTGAAACGGTTTAGAAAAATAATCCGGAAAACCTATATTTTACCAAAATTTTCTAAGTCAAAGGCTCATAACTCCGTCCAAAATCATTGGACCAGAACCAAACTCGAACTTGATCTGTAACCCATATTGGTAGACTCACATGGTAAATATTAGCTTCATATCTGAAACGGTTTCGAAGAAAAGTCCGGAAAACCTATATTTTACCAAAATTTTCGAAGTAAATGGCCCATAACTCCGTCCAAAATCAATTGACCGGAACCAAACTCGAACTTGATCTGTAACTCATGCTGGTAGACTAACATAACAAATATTAGCTTCATATCTGGAACAGTTTAGAAAAAAAAGTCCGGAAAACCTATATTTTACAAAAATTATCTAAGTCAAAGGCCCATAACTCCGTCCAAAATCAATGACTTTTATTAATTTCAATTTTTTTTGAGATGCCTTTCAAAGCCTAGATATTTCGATGTTGGCACTTTGAATTATTTTATAAATAATATGATAACATGAATATTCTATTTCTATTAATGATAAAATATCAAATCAAGTAATTTGTGGAGAAAAAGGAGTTAACTCCCCTACCCCTGGTCTACTACCTTAATTGCCTTGATAATTTTGTTTGGATGACGGAGCTTTTTAAAAGACGATTATCAAAATAATATATTCCCAAATAGACGACATAATAATTAAAAAATATAATCTCATTTTTAATGCTATGAATTAAATAAAACGATGAAAAAGTGATTTTTTATTGTTTGATTGACTGTTAAAATTCAAAGGTATTCTTTGAGATAGTCTAAATATTTGAACAGCTTATACGGTAAAGGCATTTCATTGCTGATAAGACATGATATCTCGATAAACTGTAAATTTGTACTTATGTAAACTAATACAACACAATAGATCACCATCTTGTACGACTTTAGTTCAGTAGACATGAAAAGACACTAATTATAGGGATGATATTAAAGTAACTTCTGTTTTTATTATTCATTACCACTGAACCGATGCCTTTGCTATTGTGGCCCAAACACGATTTGATTTTCAAACTTGCAACAACTAAGGAGTATGTCCCCGTGCATTGCTCTGTCCTTAGTTGATTTTGGTTTCTCTATTAAGATCTTAATTTTAATTGGTTCCCTATCAACTTTTACACATATTTCTCATTATTGATTTCTAAATGTTTGATTTGATCTGCACTGAAGATATATAAGTTGTCAATATGGCCATATTCGGAAACAAATTGCAGTTATTTCGGTATTTTCTGTAGGCCGGAGGGGTGAACTTATACAGACACACCAAGTCCGATAGTTGTAATAATATATTAAGTGAAGGAAAACCTATATACATTCTTAAAGATTATTTCTGTGGTTATAATGTCATGAAATTAATATCCTATACTAAAATAATATATATATCCTTTTTGTGCCCCACAACTATTCTTTATATACGATTTTTAACACGACAATTACAACGAATTCGTGGTGTTATAGGTAAGGTAGAAGTCTAGTGAAGAAGACGGCCCGGTTCGAATTCCACTATGGACAATGTTATTTTTCGAGGTTTAAAAAAATCGTTATCTTTGAAAATCTTATTGATAGTAAACTTAAAATGTTCCTAAGTCTATAAAACTGAACAGTTCTCAAAGTCTGGCCTTGACAAGAATAAATCCTTTGTTCTAACTGGGGTGAAATTTCTAGGGTGATCCGAATCAGATCACCCCTGCTAGAACAAAAGAGCTGGGATGTAATAAATATGTCACAAGGCCATGGTTCTTTTTTATATTCATCGCCGTGAAATATATTCATTGCAATGAAATCCAATACAATCTCAGATCCGCTGATGAATCCTATATACCAATAGAGCGACTTAAATGTTATTCATATGGATCTTGTAAATCCCCTAAACATTATATTTAAATGACACGCGTGATAATACTACTAATTCATTTAAAAATCGAATCAAAATATAATTCCTGTTTTCTTTGACATTAGTCATGCATTTCTCTTGAATGTTAGTTACTTGCTGTTATCATAAGCACCTTTCCGTTACTCAGCGTCATTTTTTACCATCTTTTCAGAGCATATTTTTCTTAGTAATACAATGTGATATCAAATTAAATTTACATTTTTAAGCTGTACAAGAAAAATGGATAAAAGTTTAATTGTTTAAGTCATGTTGCCATCAAACCCACAAATAAAATTATGTAACACGATTTTTTCCTTCTTTTTTTCAATAAACAATTTTGGTCTTATTCTCGAACATTTCCATATTTTTTATGGTAATAATTTTAAAAATATCATTTAATCCCACAATTTTTCCTAGACATTGTTTTTGAAAAATTAATTTTCTTTTTTAGAATTTACATTTTTTTCAACTTTCGAAAGACCACCTATCGATGTAAATGGAGGTAATAACAGATTTGACACAAGCCGAAATCCAAAGCGCAAAAATAACGTAAACCACTAGAAAAGTGTTAAACGCAATAGTCATGAATAGATACGAGCATTTCAAAGAACTGGGTTGTTCAAACCGTTTTTATGGAACGCCAAATCTCTTCTTCCATTGCGGTAGTTTAAGAAAGCGACTCAACAGCGATTGTAATATGGGACTTTTGAATCGTGATCATTCCGGAAGCAAATCTATTTTTATACAAAAAAATCATTACATCAATATATTGAGAGGAATCACTAATCAATGAACACTGTTGAGCTACGGGTGATTATATTTAATTGATTTGTAGCACTTCAGGTTAATTGTTTTTCGTCAATTAAAATTTAGAATTGTCATATAGGGAAAATTATAAATGCACTTCAATTTCATAAATTGTTTGTTTCATGAGGTATATATTCATTTCAATAGGTTTAGAAATCCAGTATTCATTCTTACTTGTATCCGAGGCGATCGTTTCTACCTACACGAGAGTTCCTATTTCGAAAGTCCCGTATTGAAACCAACCCTATTAAGCTGGGTGATGTTTAGGTACAGGTTAATGTTCAAATATCAGAAACCGTAACTAAACATTATCCTGAACCGGGACAAAACATTATCCAATGTTATTGAAAATAAGAAATTTGTTTACATTTTTCTCAACCGGCCTAAACATTATTCAACCGGACTAAACCAAATCTACGCGAACTCCACTTACAGCTTAATAGGGGTGGAAACCGATATTGGTTTTCTGTTGGGAAAAGTAGACTTCTGGTGATATATTGGGATTGTTTATAAATGTAAGTTGTTATTGTCTTCTGTTGGTCTCTTTTTCGGGCAACGGATTACACCGATTGTGAGAACACTTTGACATGATAAACATTGATGTAGCGTCGGTCGACATGTAGCAATGAAGTCCGCTCAAACCGGTGCTAAGGGCCGTCTTGAACTTACTGTGAGGTATGAGCAAGGCTCATTGTTGACTCATGGTGACTTCAATATGAAGAACAACCATAAAAGATTCGTTTCATTGCTTGTGTTTACCATGTATTTGTAGAGGTTTTGTCTCATGTGCATTTATTACATATCACTTCATTGATTATTTAATGATATATGACAATGTTGGTTTTTCTCATAACACTAAATACTTCTCTTGCATGTATTAGTAAACCGTAATGTTCCTCAAAAAAATGTATCGCAAAAGACAACGTACTATGAAGGCCTAAGATGGCTTAACCTTTAATGTGGCTGATCCATTTTTCGTTCCTAATTTTAATTTTATTTTTGGTTTTCACATATTTTTCTGTTTTTTTATGCTGAATCCAAAATTGCAAAAAAAAATCATATGATTTTGAGTTCGTTTTTCTGCTACAAGTCTCTTGAAAAATGGTCATTTTATGGTCATTTTTTCGCATTTCTTGAATTCAAAAGAATTCGTTAAATTTCCATTCAAAAAGATGGAAGAAAATACTTGTATGGGTTAATTAACTGGCAGATATGTAAATTCAACATAACCAATCATTTATTGCTATATTCATTATATTTAAAAATATAATTTTAATAAGTACTCAATTTATGGGCCTTTCTTCTTTGCATTTTTGACATGAAAAAAAAAAACAGGAAAATTATATATTTAATTTCTTTTTATAATCTGATATGTTTTCGACAAGTAAATTTTAAGACAAAAAAAAATCATATGCTTCCATGCTTGTTTTTGTTATATAAGGGTTTTTAGGGGCCCACACTTAAATGTGCAATTTGACCACGGTATCAAGTACAAATATTTTTTTTATATGAAGTGTATTCGTTGATGAATGAAAATAAAATAAACAGAAAACTTTAATGGTAATGTGACAAAAACTGTCGGGATTTAGATATCGTAATTTGGTACACCGTAATTACAGGTTTATTAGTGCAAATATGGTAACTTGCATTTGGAGATATCTCCCTTTCATTTTCCAGCGCGTTTTTCCAGTCAAGCAGCCATGATGGAGGGCAGTGCATCTGAGAGAGCAAAGTTGAGAAAAAGAACCGAAGTAAACGCACGAAACCATCGTTTTGGGAAAATGATATTTTAAGGCAATCTAGTAAGTATTATTTTGTATGTTATGACTGCCTAAATAGCTTAATTGCCGAAAAAGTAATTTGAAGTGGATAAGTCATACAACGCGCAAAGGATTATGGTCCCCCAATTTCAGTCTTTGACATTCTACCCAATATTTACATTGCTGTTAAGGTGAAGGTCATAGTTGTGTATTGAAATAAGTAACAGTATAAGATGCGCAATCGAATTGAGTATGAGCCACATTAAGAACCTCAAATTTTTCATTTGTGTGTGTTTATCAATGACAAACATTCATATAGCAAGACGTTTTGCGGTCAACATCACGATCATGTGGACCGGTATAGGATATCAGTTTCCAAGATGAAAACAGATCTTTCCCTTTAAGGCTAAAATTCTCTCTCTCTCTCTCTCTCTCTCTCTCTCTCTCCTGGACTTGACTACCACAATTATCATTTCAATAAGATGGATGGTTTTTAAGAAACATGGGATGCTAACTCGACTTCTGCACCTGATCTGATCCATGCTTTTTTGGGTCCGTGTTGTTTATCTGTGTATGCATGTTTTCCCCGTACACATGTGATGTCTTTGTTTTCCCATACAGATATGATGTCTTTGTTTTCCCATACAGATGTGATGTCTTTGTTTTCTTGGTGTTTCCGGTGTTTCCATTGTCCTTTAATTATTCCATTTCTGACTGAAGATTTGGTTTTTTCTGACTTTATTTAATTTCTAGAATCTCCAAAAGTTTTGCAAGGCCTTGCAGCTAATTTTGTTAAGTTGACATTTGTTTTTATTTTAAACCTAATATGTGAAGTGTATAGTATAGTTATACAAATTTAAGTAGATATTTGACCCTCGAATTTTGCAAAATTACATATATGTCAATAGCCAGTTCAGCGAAAGTAGTAACTATTAACAAATTATTTAGTGATTTTGAAAAGAAATAAAACGTTTGAAATTTGATCTCTCTGGTACAGCCTATCACGAGTCAGCCTAGTTAATGATTGGTATTTCATAGCTTTTGCACGCGCAAAATTGGGGTCGGGTAGAGTTAAGAATTTTTTTTTTTCATTCTTTTAACATACTAGTATACAATTTTGAGAAATTGTAACACCTGGAAATACTGAATCTCCAACATTGTTAAACGAAGTTCGTCTTTAATCCCTCCATAAGCGTTGGAATATCTATTTTCATAAATTCTAAGCATTGATATTATTTTGTCAATTGATATGTTACCAAAGGCAACGAATTGTTTGCAATAATTTGTTGGGGCAGATGTGACATCTGTGGCTTTTTGAATTACATTAAATATGAGTTTCATATTAAAACTGTGCTCCAAGATTTTAATAACTTAGGACAATTCAATATCAGATTTAAAAATTGTATTCACGAAATTTGATAGATGTATACGACTTGAAATTTTAAAATGTTGAAAACTCTCCCTTTTCTTCTATAATGGTCTAAATATTGAGTTTAAATCTGGCTGTCAAAAGCATCTTGAATGCACACTAGAAATAGTCTTTACAAATACATGGTGAAAACAAGCAACGGAACAACGCTTTTGTTGTTTCCATCTTTAAGTCACCATTGGGCATTTATCAATGGGCTTTGTTCATACCTCATTTTAAGTTAAAGACGACCGATCGCACCGGTTTGAATGGAATTCATTACTTATTGTCGAACAACGCCACACTTATACTCTTCGATTTCCATGAATGCGGGGTTGGCAACAAAATAAACGCGCAAATTTTTCTCACCATTGCTGTCATCAGTTGCGCAACGAAAGATTCATAGTGGACAATCACACATAAACAACTACACCACACCAATCGTCTGAATTGCAAGAAAACGTTGCATAATAAAATAATGAGATGTGGACACTATTACCAGAATGATTAGAATAACATTTGGAAATTACAAGAATAAATTGCCTAAATTTAGAAGTATGATAGTCTATACATTAGTGATATTTCTAAAACAAAAAACATGTAAACCACATCTGTTATAAAAGAGAGCACATATCTACAATTACAGCACAGAAAAGCAAAATTGATACTAACATACAGAGGAACACCATTGAATCAATTAAAAAGCCTGGGTGAGATCGAATGCACCAGTATAGAAAGCATCTCCCGCTTTTTATAAGACTCCCACCCTTTTCAATATATGAATTCCGGTAGTAAAGTCAAATCCAGTCAAACACAAAGTTTAAGCTGTTTATGGGAAAGCTGTGTTGTCTTCTGCGAAATTCCATAGCGGTCCAGAAAATCGTACTATTGACTCAAAGCTTTTGCAGTGACGACCCCAAGTTATGGGTAACATACCCTCGTCTATGTACCCTATTTGTGAGGAAACGGGGGTCTATCAATGAAGTCGCTGTATTGACCCCAGACCCTAAAATAAAGAATGACATCCATATGCTGGCGCTGTTTGAATGTTGCTACGAAGAAAAGTTAAGTTGTTCACTATTGGAAAAGTGAATTCATCATGTTTGTCATATAGTGCCTAGTTTGTAGTTCTAAAGGGTTCTTTAGTGCCAAAGTGTCTTCTGTATAATGAAAAGCAAAATTATAGGTTTTTTTGCATGCTATTTTGAATCCTTATTTTATTTCGATATTTTTGGAAATAAGTACTTCTTTTTGGACTACTTTTGGAATATGGCTTTCCACATCATTTGATTTAAATGCTGCTGATGAGAAGTTACTCCTTGAAACACGTGTATACTCCTTGAAACACGTGTACAGCATAACGAAATTTACTCTTTTATATGCAACTTCGGTATTTTTTGTATTTGAAGAAGACATTCGATGAATTCAGCCTCCCATGCAATAGTAAAACAGATCGGCTAGAAGAGTTTCATCTTTTGTACCCGTTGGAATTCAGATGGTTTGTTGAAAACCGGGTCCGATATATCAGTCCGGAACAACCGGACTTGGTAACGGCACAAGAAAGGCAACGGTGGGCACAAACTTTTTTATGGGTACCCAAACCTCTCCCTTTTCTTTCCTTTTTACCGAAAGTATTATAAATATACAAATCAAAATCAATACATGTAGACTATCTAATCTATGACCCCAATTTTGAAAAAAGAAAAGGGACAAAACGTAATTTGTCGAGATGCGCATATGCAGAATTTAAATTCAGTTACTTCGGTATTAAGTTATTTGTTACCATTTGGTCGATGCCACTGATGGTGGACTGTTAGCTCCCAAGGTTATTCACCAGCCCAGTAGTCAGTACTTCGGTGCTGACCTGAAAGCCGATTCTATTTCGAACCTTACTTTATCTAAATTTTTGTAAATTTTGTTGAAAACTAAGGGGTATCTTCCTCATGCAAAGCTCTGTCCTTATGTGATTTTGGCTTTACATTTAGATCATATTGGTTATTTGTTCTCCATCACATTTTAAACATCTTTGAGTTTATGGTCATCCAAATGTTTAGATTTTATCTGCACTGAAGAGACATTAATTGTCAAAATGCGAATGTGCAGAATTTAAATTCACAGTTAGTTCGGTATTCAGTTTTTTGTTACCGCCGGGTCAGTGCCACTTCTGGTGGACTGTTAGTCCTCGAGGGTATTCACAAGCCCAGTAGTCAGTTCTTCGGTGCTGACCTGAAGCCGATTCTATTTGTAACCTTACAATAGTTATATTTTTGTAAATTTTGTTGAAAACTTAAGAGTATCTCCTTCATGCAAAGCTCCGTCCTTAGCTGATTTTGGCATTACATTTAGATCATATTTGTTGTTTGTTCTCTATTAGTTTTTAAAAATCTTTGAGTTTATGGTCTTCCAAATGTTTAGATTTTAACTGTACTGAAGAAAACATAAGTTGTCGAAATGCGCATATGCAGAACTTAGATTCACAGTTACTTCGGCATTAAGTTATTTGTTACCGCTGGGTCGATGCCACTGCTGGTGGACTGTTAGTCCCCGAGGGTATTCACCAGCCCAGTAGTCAGCACTTCGGTGCTGACCCGAAAGCCAATTCTTTTTAGAACCTTACAATATCTAAATTTTGTTGAGAACTAAAGAGTATCTCCCTCATGCAAAGCTCTGTCCTCAGCTGATTTTGGCCTTACATTTAGATCATATTGGTTACTTGTTCTCTATCAGTTTTTAAACATCTTTGAGTTGATGGTCTTCCAAATGTTTAGATTTTATCTGCACTGAAGAGACATAAGTTGTCCAAATGTGCATATGCAGAATTTAAATTCACAGGTACTTCAGTATTAAGTTATTTGAAAGATAGGAGTGATCTCCTCTAAACTGCCGGCTATCGCAAGGAGTATAGTCTGCTGGATTAACGCTGTCTCAATACGGAAGAAAAAATTTAAAAAAAACTTTAAGAAGGCTTTTAAAAAGGGTCAATTCATTTTTTTTTCGGCAGTAGGAAGTAGCAGTGAGAGCCCTGTATACGAGTAAAATATTCGAGTCACTAGACCCAAACGCCAATCAAACAGATACACGCAGAATATCTTGTAGTTGTCCCCTATTATGTAAAGAATGTAAGTAACATCCAAGTTTTCTGAATTTTTAAATAAGTTTCTTCCATTTTTAAGCAGCATTTCCGTAACAACTTGGATGAGATATCTCCTTAGTAATAAGCTGTTTGGGAGTTACATCATGTTTTACAACTCTGCCAAAACGAAAGAATATTATTGGTTGGCAGTTTAAATCCAAATGACTATGAAATAGAAACATTACTGTTTGGAAATGACGACTTCAACGATAATCTAAACTCAGAAAATTTTAAGTAAGTTCGCACTTATTTCCGTCAAACTAACGTTTTTAATTAAAGGGTAAAGTATAATGTAAATTAATAGGAAGCATCATTTTTTGCTTGTGTTTTGTTGTTTTTCTAACCTACATTGTAACAATTTTATATAATGTACCTTACTCTTATATGTATAATATATCTATATAAGGAGAGGACTTAAATAAGTTGTGAAAACTTGTTGTCTTTTTGGCAATAAAATATTACAACATCATGTTTTGATATCAACATTCATATCTTCAATGACACTTCTGACATGTATTTAACAATTCATGGAATATGTAACTTTGTTGTAAAAGTTTGGATGTGATAGAAAACAACGGCAGTAGAATACCGAAGGAACAAAGGAAGTGATGATTACAAAAATCGAAGTCCAAAGACATGGCAAAAACGGCAACAGAGAAAAACAAAGACAAAACAAGGACGTGAGCCAGCCACAATGCAGGAAATGTTACATTTTGAAAGTCGTCGAGAATAGAACAAGCGCGTTCGAATAGTACCAATTGAGATATATCAACCCGTAGGATGGAGCCAGGGGAACGTCGTTTAATGAAGAAGGATCTTCGTAATAGTGAAATCAAAATCACCTCTTTAGCTGTAAATTTGGGTTTGATTTTCCACAGTCAATGATGACAGTAAGGTCCAGAAAATTGAAATATTAGCTTTGTTACGTTTCAGTTCTTGTGGGTAATGACGTCCATGCAAAGTCCATCTTTGATGATTCTAAAGGCCTAATTTACATATTTTTCAAGCTCTAATTTGTTGAATTCGAGGTTTGTTAGCTAAATTGAAAGTTGTTCTGTCTTTTTTCTCAGATAAATTCTTGTACTTTCTAGCAAAAGTAACGCCATTCGAAATATTCCGATTGCGATACAAGAACTTGAAAGCAATACTGTTCAGAAACAGTAAACTTAAGATAATTGTCAAATTTACTTTCCAGAAAGCACAACATAGCGTATACAAATTCATGTGATAATTTAAGTTCCAGCATAAAAATTAACATACACTGTGTTGAAGACCGTACGGTGACCCCTAGATGCTTTGTTTTGGGTCGTTGTAACCTGGATATGGGATGTTGTTTCCTTGACATTTACCCCATTTCCTTTCTTTTGCATATACAATTAATTATATAGCAACTCATTGTAAAGTTTTTATATAAATTAAATTCGCAAACTGCTTACTGTCGAGATTCCTGACATTTTGGTACCAATATATGTATATGTGACATTATCAAGTCAATTTGCCCTTTTGTCGTGCAATTCTATGTACTGCCTTCTTAGAATTTATCATACGTCAATTGTTTATTAGCATTACCGGTATCAAGTCAATTGGACATTTTGTGTGTATTGTGCAATTAGACATTTATTGTGTTTTGTAGTGTTTTGCCTTCATAGAAATTACGCACGTCAGACAAACTTAAAATTTCCATTCATCTCTGTTTCTTTATATGAAAAACACATAACAACTCTTTCCTGAACTTTGGATAAGTCAAACAGTACATGAAGAAATCTAGTGTGTTATTCATATACTGTAATACATAACAGATTGACCACACAAGTTCTGCAATGGCATATTGAGCAGGTGGTGCATCTGGTACCCAGGACTTGTATGATATTAGGTATACAGTTATAGGTAAAGTGCAAATAAAGTAAACAGTATTGACAGAGAGTAACATAGTGGTGACATGTGAAATTCTTTTTTCTCTTCTATCAGGCAATCTATTTTCCCTTTGTAGAGAAGACTCTCGACTACTAAGCATTTCTAATGCAGGGTGTGCGCCACGGGTCGACTGTCTATAGTTTGATATTCGTTTACTGGACACTCTGATATGCTTTATAATAAAAGTTGTGCACACAAACATAATTATCAATGGCCCAACACAGTATACAAGTAAATCAACCAATGGCCAGACGTCAAGAATCCATCCTTTGTGTTGTGATTTTGAATCACATTTTTGTGACCCATTTAACGAAGTAGTAGCGAAGAAATGACAGTTTAAGGCGGCCATTAAAACAAATATTGTCAAAACAATAATTTTTGCTCGTTTCAGAGTACAAAAACTTTTACTGAATTGCGTTGCACATACTGTTAAACAACGATCAATAGTTACCGCTACCAATACCCACGTGCTAAAATGTAGGGAAAAATACACTAAGAAAAGATGCAATCTGCATCCAAAATCAGAAAATGTACGTATATCAATCTGGAAAGCATAGTATATCCAGTATCTTAGTAATCCAGTACACAAAGCAAGAATGTCACTGACAGCTAAAATTCTGAAATAAAACAGTGTTGTAGATTTACTCATGGCTTTCCTACTTAGTACAATGGCAGATAAAATATTTGAAGAAGTACCAATTATTATCTGAATCGGTGGTATATACTTCCAGATATGTACGGAAGCCATGTATTGTGGGTACTTTTCAGGTGCCTTTAGAATAGTATCTATACTCATTCTATGTGTTGTTAGTCGAGTAACACTCACATCAGTCTTTCGTCTATCAACAACTATCTACAATATATATATATAAACGTTCTTTAGAAATATATTTAAGTATCATTGTATGTACACTTACAACTTGTAGTTACCAGATATAAATTATTTTTATTCTAACCATGAGCAGATCTATAACTGCTCTAGATTCTGTTGCCGATTTTACAAAAAAGTTTAGACTTTTTCAATATAAAATAAAAGAGAATTGTGAATTTCTTTATTCGTCGTGATGTGTGTGAAATACCTTCAAGGTATGATTCCCAAACTAACTTTCTGACCTCTTGTGTGTCCTGAACAATGATGAGTCTTGATTTGTTGTGATCTTACTATTAACAGTTCTGAATTATTCTACCTGAAGCGGAAGACAGTCGTGATTTCTTGTGATCTTACTATTAACAGTTCTGAATTCTACCCGTCTTCCGCTTAACCCGGTGCTATGAGGTATGAGCATTGCTCATTGTCGAAGACCCAATGGCGACTTCAAGATGAAAAACAACAATAAAAGCGTTGTCCAATTGCTTGTTTTTCCTACGTATTTATGTAGATTATGTCTCATTTGCTTTTACTCCATATCCCTTCATTGCTTGTGCAAAAGATCTGACAGATCTTATATTGAACTCTTGATATGATGTTCTTTCATTCAAGAATCCTCAGTTTAAAAATTACCTAAAATACCTCAACGAACTCAATTTAATGAGACAACTGATCAATAACTCTAAAAGTCTAAATCAAAACGCTACGACTTTCAAATAAGTAAAACATCTCATGCTGAAGGCGGAAAAATTTCACACCCATTTGATTGTTTTCGTTCTTATAGTTTGTACAGCGATTTCTTAAAAAAATGTAGATTAAGGCAGTTAGGGTGTCTAAAACTGAGCATTTTTGCGCAACTTAGCAAAAATTCAATAATTCATTGAGAATTTGTCTAAATTATTTTGTATGTCTTTAATACAATAATTAATGAACAATAAGTATCTAGTTTTTTGGAATAAAATTACACATATGCCAAATTCTAAAAGTTTTATCAAACAACGGCAGTAAAATACCGAAGGAACGAAGGAGTGGAATTTACAAAAATCGAAGTCCAAAGACATGGCCAAAACTGAGTACACAGAAAACAATGACGTAAGACAGATACAAAGCACAGAAATAGTAAACACAACATTTAAAAACCAGGCACTCAGTTAAACTGACAGTGACATCAGGTGCTCCGGAAGGGTAGGCATGTCCTGCTCTGTTAACAGCACCCGTCACTCTTTAAGTGTGGAAAACATGAGTTTGAAAGATCTGTATGATAGAAGATTGGTTTATGTCATGTTCTAACCCTAAGACAAAACCATGGTACGTGTTACCTCTCTAACCCTCAAACAGTACCAAGTTAAAATTTTGAAAAGTTGTTTTTACTTCAGTATTCAAACATTGACAAGGACAAATCGGAACCACAGACATCACTAACGAAGACAAAACTAAAATTTTACGAGATAACACAAAAACCTAAGCAGTAAAGTGTAAACTCCCTTAAAAATCGAGAGCACCATCAGGTGGTCCGGAAGGGTAAGCATGTCCTGCTCTGTTAACAGCACCCGTCACACTGTAAGTGAGTCAACCTAGGGAAATGTCAAAATCGCTTTCATTTAGGATACTGACACGTCATTTCTTTCAATGATGTTATGGTGACGGCCATAGAATTTCATGAAGGATAAAATTAACAATGGCTGAACAAATCCCTGACTAAGCAGATTTTGGGACAGTGTTTTTGCTCTGTTAAAAAAATCACTGTACAAAATACATGCTCGACAGTAACGAATAAACTGTGAAATGTAAACTCCATAGGCAGGAGAGGTAGGTATATTGCTGCTAAGAAAAGGAAAATTCACAATTGAGAAATTAAAATCATTAAATCGTGTGGCTTAAATTTCAAACGTCCATTTTCGGCAATATACAATAAGAGATCCAGGTACTGAGCTGAAGTAGGTGTATCAGTTTTTTGTTTAATTTTAAGCTCATTGGGATTGATCTGATGTAAATATTCGTTAAATTTAGGATTATTAAGAGAAAATACATCGTCGTTGTAGCGGAAGCTGAAATTAAAGGACTGGGCTAAATATTTTTGTTTTCTTTGTGTAAGCCCCTGAAAAAACTTAACCTCGAACGAGTAAAGGAAAATGTCGGCTAAAAGAGGCGCATAGTTAGTTCCCATATGAATCCCTATTGTCTGTTGGAAAACACGACCTCCGAATTCGACAAAAATATTGTCGATAAAAAATTCTAACATTTTGATTACGTCAGTCTACGTGTACTTCTTCTTTGAATCAGTGTGGTTCTTAACAAAATATGTTTTATCTTTCCCTACTTCTTAAAAGGCGTATCTTCGTTCTCCATTTTTAGTGCATACATTAATGTATTAAATCTACAATTACTGTTTTCATGTTTATTGTGTGGAAGGGTTGTATAAAGAGTAGAAAAGTCAAACGTTTGACTGCTATGGCAATGGGTAAGACTGGTTTAGGATAGCTGCTGGATTTTTTTAGTATCCACATTTGATTAACGCCGCTCGTGGAGTAAGTATCAAAGGGAGATAATTCTTTATTGAAATACCATGGAATAGGTCAAAATTTCTATCTTTGTTAAAAAATTAAGGTAGTTGTATCCAGTCCTGTTTTGAATTTGTCAAAAGCCTATTAACAAAGCACGTTTATTATAATTTTTCAAAAAATATGTTTGTTTTTATTTTGAGGTCCAACACCCCTTTCTTGGAAAATAACAAATTCTTCATGTTCCATGAAATAACTTTTTCAAAGGTCAGTGACATATCTTTTATATGGTTTAAATTGAGGTTCTTTATCGTACCAATTACTATACAAAGTTTTGCAAAAATTGTATGTCTGTTTATAGAAAAAAAAATATGCCCTAGAAAAGTGGTACTACTATATGGCTATTTCCCATATAATTCTATTGTAAATTTAGTGCGAAAAAAAATGGCCAATCTTAAATACTATTTTTTTTTACATATCCGTTAACCCCAAATTTTTTTGCATATTTTTATAGCATATTACTCAAAGTCTCATTGTACAAAGTTTTCAAAAGTTCTTATGCCAGAAACCAAGACACCAAAACTACCTTAATGTTTCAAAAACTTGCAGACCAAAGTAATGTTCAACAACTGTTGTAATTGTCACTACAAAGTTCGTCATCATAATTTGACAAATCATTACCATGTTTCTATTTCGTATTAGAGACTTGATATTTTGGCTATATTCAGATTTTGTACCAATTTTGGTAACATAGGATACGATTTGATTTTCCGGTGATGGGACGGGTGCAACGCATGAAGCAGAACATGTTTACCTTATTGTACTCTCGGTTTCAGAGAGGTTTCACACTGTTAAACTATTTATTTGTAGTTTTGTAAATCATACTTCCCTACTTCGGTAATGTTTGTACTTGTTACAATTTGTATTATTAAGATAAAAAAAAATTGACCTTGGTAAAGGTGAAATGTACCATGAATTTTCAATTGGTGTTATCTCGCGGTAAGAACATCACATTTACAAAACAGTCAACCATCAGATCTGTCGCCTAATTAATCTAATCTGGCTCTTAACTGGCCGTCACGCGTGAAGAATATTCTGCTTACATGGATTATCATATGTTACTTCTAGTTATTCTTGGTTGTTCACACTGTTAGGGCATTAATTGTGCCAAGCGATAATACAAAGCTTTTATTGTTGTTCTTTATCTTTAAGTCGCCATGAGGCCTTCAACAATGAAATTTGTTGATAACCCATAGTAAATTCAAGACGATCCCCAGCACCGGTTTCACAGAATGTCATTAGTGTGCCGATCTATGAGAAAAGCTTACACAGATCAAATGACATACAGCCTTTCAGAACCTCTAGGATAAGCATCAGACAGAGCGTTGCAAGATAAAGAGGCGGATTTAGGGGGTGGCCCGGGCCCCCCCTTAGGTTGGAAAATATTTAAAATTCCTAGGGGTTTTTCGGAAAATTTGGTTCCGGGCCCCCTCTTATGAAAAAAATATGGGTCGGGCCCCCTCTTAGCAGAAAGTCTGGATCCGCCACTGGAGATATTCCTTAGTTTTTGTAACGTACTGTTCAAAGTATTGGGTATCAAACAAACAGTGGTGTACTAGATGAATGAACTGTTCATCTAATTGCTTTGGATTAGGAAAATAAAATTTATTCTGGAGCATTTTGTAATTCATGTTTAAGTAAAGTAAATTAAAGGGTCGATTTTAAATTTTTCTTTAACACATTTCTTTCTATGTTGGGGGTAAATAGCAACGAAAAACGTCAATTTATCAAACCATTAATACATATACTTCTAAATGAGAAAATTAATTCTAAGAAAGTATGTAAATAGAGGGATATTAACATCTGTCCATGTATCACTATAAAGTATTTCAGACGTAAGGATAATTAATAGATGTTTATATGTGAGCCTATTGTCAGGTTGGCAAAGCAAATGTCATTTGAAAAAAAAGGTTGCCTTTGACAACAGACTCACATATAAATGAATATTAATACACTTTTAACATTTCAATGAACAGATTAGATAACAATGTAATGATTTTAGGCAGGTTTCGTTTGAAAATGCGCAATTTAGGGTGTACAAAAATGTTTATAAAAACTTACCAATTAAGTAAAATAAACTCTTCTTGCCAATAAGAAATTACAATCTATCTACACTGACAAATTTGCAAAGCATTTTTTTTCTCTCCGAAAGAATCCAATCGATGATGAAACTGATTGAATCAGAACAATGCAATATACTCAGGCCACAGAACGTTATGGCATGAATAAGGAAAATAAAGGCCGACAGAAAAATATGTCAAATTAGATTCTGGCTTCGTAATGGTTATGACAATATGCAATTAGATTAAGATTTTAAATGGAAGTGGAGAGGTTACCACATTTTCAACAAGTAATCATTGACAAAATGTCAGGAAAACCTCATTAGATCTTTATTAGATTAGATCTTTATGATATACACAAAAGAGGATATATATATAATGACAAAAGACGTCTACAGGCAAAAGAAAAAGTCCCACAAATAATATGTAAAAAGATAATATGCTTATGACTTTCGATTGAAAAATATCATTTTACAGTGATTTTCGGCTGTGTCGAAATCGACTTGCTACATGTCAAACGCCGCTACACCCATGTTTTTGTTGGACATGGGTGCTTAATGGTCGACGGGTGTATTCTGGACGATAGACAAACCATAAAATATCTGCACAAACACAGTCAACCATTGCCCGAGAAAGAGACAAAAGGACAACACGACAGACAAGCGATCACAGGGCGCACATCGAGTTGATTGTAAGGAGAGTTAGCAAATTAAATCAGGAGAAATGGGCATTATTATATACATATATACCCTCCAATTATATTCGGAAACTTACAATATCTAATTAAGAAAATTTTGTTTTAAGCTACGATATGTCTCGCTCATACAAAGCTCTATCCCTGGCCGATTTTTGGCTTTCTTATTTGCTCTTTACTAGGCGTAGATGACGAACAACAATAAAAGTGTTGTTCCATTGCTTAGTATTACCATCATGTTAATTTCCATTGCTTAGTATTACCATCATGTTAATTTCCGTCAATTTCCGTCGGTTGAATATTTAAATAAAATGTCTGTTGCTGGTTTTGAATCACCTTTTTAGTGTTAAATCCAAGTTCAAAAGCGAAATGAAAGCAAAATAACAATATCAACAGGATTATTTTTCACTTATAAAAAATGATGAAGTATTCCCAATATTTAGAAGCTTTAGTATAACCAAACAAGACAAATCCTATCCCGAGTTCCTATTGTTTTTTTTTACGTTTGTCTTTCGTACTATTTGTGTTTTGCTAGTGCAGTTCCCTTTTCGAATGCAACAAGTTTTTGTACTTTTCGGTTTACTGTTTTCTCTTTATGTGTGATTTTATTGAAATAAGCCAAACAAAATAGGACTTATGCATAAATAATTGATTGCAAAAGAAAAAGCTTGACGTTTTAGAAGGGAAGCTCTCGTGAATTTAGTTTCGGCAACTTATTTCTCTTCAGCGCAGATAAAATCTAACCGTTTGGAAGACCATCAACTTAAAGTTGTTCAAAACTGATACAGAAAAAATAACCAATATGATCCAAATGTAAAGCCAAATTCAGCTAAGGAGATATTCCTTAGTTTTCAATAGAATTTACAAAAAATAAGATATTGCAAGGTTCCAAATAAAATCTGCTTTCGGGTCAGCACTGAAGTACTGACTACTGGGCTGGTGAATGGCAATAACTACAACTCATGTCTCTTCAGAGCAGATCAAATCAAAACATTTGGTTGGAAGACCGTAATGTATGGCGTTTTCAACGTTCTGAAAAGAAAAGCAGAACAAAAATATGTAAAAAAAGGAGTAAGATTCTTTGTTCACCAAGTCCTAGTAAAGAGGATATTTTTCTGATGCAAGTGTCAAGAAATTGAGCTAACAAAACACTGCATAGCACAAACTGACTCATAACGTATGAAGACTTTAATTCGTTCGTCTCTGTTTAAAGTACGAATGTCGTCCGCGTTTTACCCGGTGAATTTCTTCATTTTACTGCGAAATTTGTACAATAAATTGGCACGGACATAAATTGAATTAAACATATTTTATTGCAAATAAAGCAAAGGGATCGGGCACAAGTTATAACAACGTTATTTAAGCCATCTCCCTACAATTTACAACATAACAAATATTATACAATATAGCAGCAATATAGATACAATATACATGAAGAAATGTTGATAAGAATAGAAAAATAACAAAAGGTAATAGTTAAATATCATGTATACAAAACATAATTCTCACTTAAAATATTTTCACAATGTCAGTACATTTTTTTATATGATTAATTTAATGATATCAAACGATAATAGTAACAATATTGGTTGAATAAAATAGAAAAGAGAAGGAAAAATAGGAAGGAAAGGATAAGAAGACATAAATCGCACAATATGTCCGAGAAGGTATGGTAGTTTACGTTTTCTTGGTTCCTGTGCGTTGCAACTCTGTTATCTAATCGTAACGTGTAGGCCTTGAATTCGTTCAATGTATGAAATTTTTAAGAACGGATATTTACAGGAAAGCTAGATGCATTCTATTTATAGTAAAAATCATTCAAAAACAGCATTCATAAGCGTGTTTTCTATATAAAACATCCAGTAAATACCCAAGAGATCTTGTGTAAGACATCAATCAAAATTGTGTACTTTATAAAGGTTGCATAAGTTGATAAAAAGCATTTTTTTTTTCATGAAAAGTTATGGAGTGAATGCACACATGAAAAAAAGTTTTTGCAAAAACCTGGTAAAACCAAGCCAATTTACCGAATTATCCATGTGCGGCGAATCTCAGTTGACACTGTGTTAATGGGGTAAATGAACATGAGACAAATTCTTTGCAAAAACATGGCAAAACCGAGTATTTACCCAAATATTCACGTGAGGCGAAACTCGATTGACACTTTTAACGATTATAAGTAATGTTGTTGTGCATAAGCCTTAATAACTTTCCTTTAATGAGTCTCAACAAATCAATTTTATCCTTGTGAATTTAATGACTGAAATAATTGCTTGAAACTGCCGTGTATCTGAGAAAAACTTTACAATTTATCCAAATAATTTCTTTGTTTATTGATAAATTCAATATTAATACACGTAAATTAAGACCTATTATATTACATAAATATTTAGTATATGATAAAATGTTATTAAAACAGATATGGCTAGCAAGAGAATAACAATGGAATAACTAGTACGTCAATCGTTCGAAGAACAATTGATAGGTCTTTCCAAAAGCTGCGTCAGAATGTTCTCATTATTGATTCATAGGGAAAACAAACATTCTAAGCTTAGTATGTTCATTTATAGACTCTTTAACGTGAAATACATTTTTTTCAATGTGACCTTGACATTTGACCTTGACGTCATTTTGAAGGTCAAGTCTACCTGAACATTTTTGTACTGAATATATGTTTGTATCTTCAATGGTATTTGAGCTATAGGCAAAAAAACCCTTATTTATACATCACAAATCGTTTTTTGGCCCATAGGTCCAAAACGGTTGGTCCAATGATTTTGGACCTAATACAACAAATGTAGGTCTCAACAAGACACACATTTTCTCCGTTACATTTCATCAGCTATCTGTTATGGCTTCCGAGTTAATCTGCTAACAAATCTAGAGGTCAAAATAAAGATCACTGATGACCTTTGACCTTTAACTTTTCAAATAGCCCCTGGGGAACCAAGAACAATGGTGTAGGTCTCATGTCTCTATCTCTTCCGGTTTGGGAGAAAATCATTGTTAAAAAAGCATCAAATTTTGCGGGGCATAATTCCAGAATGGTCCATCGGACAATTTCGGACCAAATGTAACAAATCTTTGTCATGACCTAACGAACATTTTTCTAATTACACTTCATCAGCTATCTTTTATGGTTTCCGAGTTCCTCTGCTAACAAGGTTTACCATGTTTGGTGATGTAACTCTGTTACTAAAAATAGACCGGCTTACAGGGTCAATATGGTCTATTCCAGCCATTTCTGAATAATGGTACCAAGTATCAAAGTGATATCTTTTAAGACTTTTTTGCAAATGTTGGAAGAAAAAAATAAAGATAAAATAATAATAATCAGAAGAAATACAAGAAGGTCTTTCCACCAAAGTGGGAAAGACCTTAATAATCAGAAGAAATACAATAAGGTCTTTCCACCAAGGTGGGAAAGACTTTAATTACCAGTTATAACTGATTTAGGGGTAAATTTCACCGTAAAACACCGCTGTCTAATTATATAGGCACTGAGTGATAGTCGTTGTACGATATATCGTAAGCAATATGCACATTTTGTTCCGTAATTTCAAATCATAAACATCAAACAAGAAGTGGCAGATTATTTAGAAAATCAATAAATAAATAAAGTTGGCCAATGCATAATTTGTCAGATGAACTGTCAGACTCTAAAATCATCACATTGATAAATGCATTTAATATTGTGTCTAATACATCGGCAAACGAATACCGAAGCAAGAACGAGGAAAGAGGGAATTCTAAAATTATAAATCAAAATGACGACATTACACATCCAACATGAATTGAGACAGTATGACAAAGACAAAACAAATAAACAAAAATATTAAGAACGCTACACATCTAAACCACTAGCAGTGTGAATCCTAAAAAGTAAAATAATTCAGTACTTTGTAATTGTTTGTCCTGTTCTTATGCAGTGCCCCCCTTAGGTTGGAAAATATTTAAAAATTCCTAGGGATTTTTTGAGAAAAACATGTTCGCCCCCACCCCCACCCCTTTTTTGAAAAATTATGTGTCGGGCACCCTCTTGGCAGAAAGTCTGGATCCGCAACTGTTATTTTTGCATTTGTATCAAATAAGAACTTAGTAAACTAGGATATGGAGTAAATACACGGTAATACTAATCAATGGTACAATCAAATGCAAGCTTTTGAATTATTTCTTCAGTATCTGTGTCAAGGATTTATAAGTGTAAATCAAAACGAAATATCGTATATTTGATCGAACTTCCCATTCTATACGATCTTCATAATTCGTGTAATACCTGAATGATGTGTTAATGTAAAATACAAGATGTTTTAAAAAGCCTAAATAATGGCAGTTGCATTCACACGAGAAAGCGATTGTAGAATTATAGGGGCAACACAAAATGTTGTTTTCTAATAAATGTCGAGATAGAAAGTATAACCAACAAAGCGAACAAGAAATTTGGAAAAAATATTTCTGTGTTGGATTGTGTTATATGTTATACGGATTTTTCTTACTGGTCTCTCCCTTTGCTCGATTCGGACTTTTGTTGTCATTTTTATTTATTTACGTTCGGTAAAGCCGGACTACCCTTGCATTAGCATAATACAAAAATACACTAGTGTCGTAATAAGCAATACATTTTAAGCTGTAGGCGTGTTTTGAGGAATAATTTCTCATCATCCTCCCAAGTCAGGTGTTTTGCCTCCACGTACGTCCCCTCGAACACCTTTCTTGGGAAGATGACTCTCATCAGCAACATTATAATCATATCTGATTTTTTTTCTGGTACTTTCCCTGGTGTTAGACTCGTATAATTTTATACCATTAAAAGTGCAAGATCGAGACATCTCAGACACCCAAGGGGGAAATTGTTCTTCATTGAAATCTTACCCGTCATTATCAGTTCATTTGACATTTGAAGTTTTTAAGTACTTAAGGTGGTTCGGGGGTCTAAGTGAAATCCATCAGAATTTTTCAATAGTTTGCAGAATTAAACTTCAAAAAATGAACTTTAAAAAAAAATTGGTGATTTTTAGTTGAAATATTAAGGAAAATTATCATTTTTAATGATAAATCAAGTTACATTCATGAGAATTTTGATTTATTTTAAATATTGCTAGCCCCTGTATTGAACTTTCTTAAAACAAAAAAATGGGGGTCACGGTCCTTATTATGTAATTATTTTTAAAAAAATCTAAATTTTCATAGTTATCTCTTTGAAAAATATGTTTTGAAATTACCTGCCTTCTTCAAATTTTATTTTTAAAGAAGTTTACAGTATAAAAACTATTCTGAAGTTTTCTTCTAAAATGAAATCTAAACTTAGAGAAATGGGCCTATTATTTGACTTTTAAGCGAAATATTTTTAAAAAATGTCCAAATTTTAAAACATTTGTATATTTCTTTAATGAAAAATACCTATCAAAGCATGAAACATGAACACAAAATGGCGGAATACCACCGATCCACCTTAATCTGCGTCTTCCATTTTATAGAATAAGGACCAATCAACCGGTTTAACTCTATTGCCGGCTTTTACTAGTGACGGAACCCAGTCCGGCTGTTGTCGAGGTCCTATCGTAGTTAACTTTCGTCATGTCTCTAGAAGTCGTGTTTTTCATATGTTGTTCTTTGCGATTGCTGCTAGTAATTGAAATTTTCAAATATTTCCTGTTATCTTTTCTATTTTATATTACAATATATCTTTGATAAATGAATGAGAAATAACGAAAGATTGGACACCTGAAAATTAGAATTTCAATAATTGTGATAATTCTAATTTTCTTTGGTAAATTTTCCTTTTCTGGTGAAATCCCTCTTGTTAAGGAGATGGGTATTGACACTTCATCTGGTAATCCTACTTATTCCCCAACTACATTATCAAGGGACGAGATAATCACAATTCACACTTCTGTGTTAGCATCATTCGCGGATCGGTATCAAAGTTGATGAGAATAACAGTTATCTCCCTTATATTTACTGGGTGCCTAAGCTTCACAAGAATCCCTACAAACAGAGATTCATTGCAGGATCTACCAGATGCACCACTAAGCCATTATCCAAACTCCTTATCACTTTACTGACTGCAGTTAGAGATGGTCTAAAAAGCTACTGCGAAAAAGCCTATTCCACTCGCGGCGTGAATCAGATGTGGATTCTTAAAAATTCCAAAGATCTCCTTGAACAGCTCTCCTCAAATAGTCTCGCATACTGCAATAGCATTCAAACTTTTGATTTGTCTACCCTTTATACAACTCTTCCCCATAATAAACTTAAAACAGTAATTTCTGATCTGATACATCAATGTTTCTGTACCAAAAACGGAGAACGCAGGTAGTCCTATCTGGTAATAGGAAAAGATAAACATATTTTGTAAAGAACCACACTGAGTCAAACAAGAAATACAGTGAAAATGACGTGATTAAGATGCTTGAATTTTTGATCGACAACATTTTTGTTGAATGTGGAGGCCGTGTTTTTCAACAGACAATAGGGATTCCTATGGGAACAAATTGTACGCCACTTTTAGCTGACCTTTTCCTTTTTTCGTATGAAGCAAAGTTTTTACAAGGGCTGATACAACATAAACAAAAACAACTAGCCCAGACTTTTAATTTCAGCTTCAGATATATAGACAATGTACTTTCTTTTAATAACCCAAGATTTAAAGAATATTTACATCGTATCTACCCAATGAACTTGAAATTAAAGAGACAACCGATACACCCGATTCTGCTTCATACCTTGACCTTTTGTTATACATTGACGAACATGGACGTCTGAAATCTAGATTATATGACAAACGTGATGATTTGGACTTTCCAATTGTGAACTTTCCCTTTCTCTGCAGCAATATACCTGCATCCCCAGCATATGGAGAATATATTTCACAACTAATTCGTTACTGTAGAGCGTGCAGTACATACAGTGACTTTGTGGAAAGAGCAAAATCACTGTCACAAAAACTGCTAAGTCAGGGATATGTTCAGCCTTTGTTACTTTCGTCCCTTCAGAAATTCTATGGCCGTCACCACAACATCATAGATAGATATGAAATGTCAGTGTTACAAATAAAAACTGACATTTTCAGCTAGATTCGCGTCTTCCCGGATTTGATATTACCGGTTTTGACTTTACCCTGGATTGACCCACTGACAGTGTGACGGGTGCTGTGCACAGAGCAGGACATGCTTACCCTTCCGGAGCACCTGATGCCACTCTTGTTGATTGAGAGTTCACACTGTTAGTGCTTTAGTTTGTTATGTTGTATATGTAATGTTCGTGTATTTTGTGGGCATGTGGTGTCTGTAAATGACCTGGCTATTTTCCACATCAATTTCAGAAGCATACGAAATAAATTACATGTTTTGGAGAATATAGCTTCTGACTATCATGTATTGTGTGTAACTGAAACCCACCTCGATAATAATATTCACACAAGTGATATATGCTTAGAAGGATTCAACCCCCTTTTAGAGCAGACAGAAATTTTTCTGGCGGCGGTATATTGATTTATATCGCTAATTTACTATGTGCCAATCGTAAGTCTGATTTGGAATTTGACGGAGGGGAAAATATTTGGATTGAAATTATAATGCCGAATTATAAAATACATCTTTGCACCACATATAGACCGGAAGCGTGCACCGTCCCATATTGGTCAAATTTTAATGCATCTATAGAAAAGGCACTTGATATTTCTCCTTATCTTTGTATAAATGGGTACCTTAATGTTGACTTATTATCAGTGCGAAATCATGTTTTAAACGCTATCATTTTATTTTATAACTTGGCAAACGTTATTACAGAACCGACTAGAATCTGTGAAACGCGTTCGAGTTTGATAGATGTTATTATTTTGAGTGATTCGTGTATTTGTACGGAATCATCTGTAATAAATATGGACCGTGATGTAAGTGATCATTGTGCCATTCTGGCCTGTGTCCAAATTCCAGTGAATTTTTCAAAATCATATATGCGTCAAGTGTGGGATTATAAACATGCTAATTTTACACAGTTTAATCAATTAATTTCCCAATTTAACTGGGATACCGTTTTCCACAACTGCACAGATATTGATGTAGCTTGTGCATTATTTTCTGAAAAATATTTGGAATTTGCTAAACTCTGTATTCCATTTCGAATTGTAAGGATTCGTTTGAATGACAAACCGTGGTTCAACTCCGACATAGGACGAGAAATTCGTCGTCGGGATCGTTTACATAAAATTATGAAACGTACTAATCACCCATCAGATATAACAAATTTTAAACGACAGCGAAATAAGGTAAATAACATGAAAAAATACGCTCGCACTGTATACTTTGACAACATAAGCGAAACCATTGAGACATATTCAAAACGCGATTCTAAAGCTTATTGGCACTTAATAAAAACTCTTATTTCTGGTTACTCGTCATCTGAAATTCCGCCACTACTCGACACTGAGAATAATTTAGTACGTTATAACATTCTCGATAAAGTTGAACTTTTAAATAAGTATTTTTGCTCTATAGCCGATGTAAAAGATGACAGCATTTCACCCCCTGCGTTTGCCCAGAGAACAGACGGACAACTGACTGACATTAATATAACTACACAAGAAGTTTTTGATATTTTAAAAATTCTCAAGCTTGGCAAAGCTTCTGGTTTAGATGGAGTTAGTCACCATTTACTAAAGCATACTGCTGAAACTGTATGTATACCCTTGGAAAAACTGTTTAACTTGTCCTTAATATTAGGAGCATTTCCCGAACAATGGAAGACAGCTCTAGTCTTACCTATATTCAAAAGTGGAGAAAAAAATTACCTTCCAACTATAGACCTATTGCTCTCCTTTCTACTGTCGGAAAGGTATTTGAATGAATTATTTTCAAACATATTTAATTATATTGTAGACAACGACTTATTTTATGATTTTCAGTCAGGCTTCATTCCTGGCCGTTCCACAGTTCACCAACTTGTTGAAATATACCACAAAATTTGCCTCGCTTTGGAGGATAAAAAACATATATGCCTTGTATTTTGCGATATATCCAAGGCCTTTGACCGAGTATGGTTAAAAGGTTTAATTTGTAAATTAAAAGCATATGGAATACAGGGGTCCCTTTTAAACTGGTTGATCAGTTATGTGCCCAACAGAAAACAAGTGGTTGCAATTAAAAATACCCATTCAACTATTGGTTATCTTAAAGCGTTCTGTTTTAGGACCTTTGTTGATTTTTTATATACATAAACGACATAGCTGATAATCTTGAATCCTTAATTCGTCTTTTCGCTGATGATACGTCCATGTCGTATACATCTGATTCTACTGAAGGCATTCAAAATGTATTAAACAATGACTTGATTAGAATCAATACTTGGGCTAGTGATAGGTTGGTCAAATTTAATTCTAATAAAACAAAATTGTTATTCATATCCAATACCGTAACTAGTAATGACGTCCATATACTATTCCAAGATGTTGTTGTAAATCCTTGTATTGAACATAAACACCTTGGAATTTCTATTAACAGTGATTGCAAATGGACAAGTCATATTGAGAATATATGTATTAGCGTATCCAAAAAATTGTCAATTTTACGCAAATTAAAATATGTATTAGATCGTGGTTCCTTAAGTAAGATATTTATTACCTTTATAAGACCCGTTATGGAATATAGTTGTGAGCTGTGGAACGGCTGCGGTGTTGAGTTGGCTGACAAGCTTGAAAAACTACAACTGGAGGCTTCTAGAATAGTCACAGGTTTACCCTCGTACGCAAGTCGTCAATCTTTATACTTTGAAACTGGCTGGGAAAAGCTTATTGATCGCAGGAATCGTAGCTGTTTAGCTTTATTATATCGTACTTAAAAGAACTACTTCCCAATTAGTGTCTGATATCTCAAATTACCCTCTTAGGAACAGTGAAAACTTCGTACTTCCTCATTATCGACTAACACAGACAAATGTATCTTTTTTCCGTCTACTATACGAAATTGGAACTCCTTGGATTTGGAAACCAGACATATTTCTTCTTTAGCTGGATTTAAGCGACGAAATTTAAAAAATATTAACGTTGATAGTAAGCCATGGCTTTCTCATGGTGAAAGGAAGCTTAATATAATTCATACTAAACTTCGACATAATAGCAGTTGTCTAAATTATGATCTTTATAGATTTAACCTTAAAAATGACGCAGGTTGTGATTGTGGCTTTCCTTGCGAAAATAGTTATCATTTCTTCATGAAGTGTTCCTTATATATTCATATACGACAAAATTTATTTATGATTCTCGAAATTTATGGTGATATTAACTTAAACACAATTCTGTTTGGTAATATGGAACTTTCAGTTGACCAAAACAAAGACATATTCAAAGCAGTACAGGTTTATATAAAAAATAGTAAAAGGTTTTTTTGAATTCTGCAGGTATATATATATATATATATATTTTTCTATATCTCACTAATGTTTTGGAATATTCTACAATATATTCAATTTTGTTACTTCTTACATAGCATTTTGATTTTTATTTAATTGAATAATTGCTGTAATATATAATTTATTGTAAATTGTAGGGAGCGGGCTGTAAATAATGTTGTAAAAACTTGTGCCCAATCCCAATTGCTAATGTTTTGAGCAAATAAAATATGTTTAATTCATGTGGTGTCTTTGGTCTTCCGTCTTTTGGTGTTTTTGCTTTTGCCTTGTCTCTGGACTTTGATTTGTGTAATCTTGTGCTTTGTTCCTTCGGTATTCCTTCGGTTGTTTTATCTTTGAATTCAGTATATATGTGCCAATACCGATACGACATGCCTGTACAAACACATTACCAACAGATGTTTGTTACCAACTAAAAACCACTCTTTCAGTATTTTACGAAAGTATAAGGAGTAAATGAACATGAGACCATAACACATAAGTTAGCTCCAACTGCAATAAATTTTAATGAGCTTTATGGCATCTCATAGTGTGAACTACCATGAAAACCAAGAGTGACATCTGCCCCGCTAACGATACCCGTCACACTATCAGTGTGGCATATATTGTTTTGAATGATATGTTTGTTGGCGGATTGGTTAATGTCAATCAGCACTAAGGTAAAATTTTGAAAAGCTTTTGTAAATCTCTATATTATTCAAATATTCACAAGGACAAATCGGTAGTTCAAACATCACTAACGAAGACAAAACTAAAATTTTACAGTTTAATATACAAGACAATACGAACAAGACAGTATGAATTCCAATAAAACTGGAAGTGGCAGCAGGTGCTCCCAATAGATAAGTATATCCTGCTCCGGTAGCACCGCCCGTCATACTATCAATGGGTAAATTCAAATCCGTGAAGACGTGTTGATAAAATTACATGTATAAAGTAGTTGATTTGGCACTTATTGAATATCAACTGAGCAGTGTTGTTTGGGGACGGTTTCCGTGTGAAGAAGATTTGATCTTTTTATTCAGAGTAATAATACTGTAAGATTTTTCTGCCAGTAGATGTCTTTTGATGTCATAAATTTTTATTGATTCCAATACTTCATTTATACATTCATTTTAAAAGGACATGATATACAATATACAACTAAAGTAATAAAAACATACCTTTGATTGAAAAAAGTCAATTCCTACAAAACAGAGAGTTCCAATCTAAATAGGTTATATCGTCCACAATGACATATGGGTAAACTATATTTAATTTCTTCTATAACATCGAATCTATGGACACATAATCAAAACGATGTAATAAATTCAGCCTAAAGATCCTAGTAGTATGCATATGTAAAAAACCTATCAGAATGCCAATTGACAGAAAATATATGCGACATTACAAAGTCTTGTCCTATATTCAGTTCAGTGTCCCTTAGATTTGACATAGCTTTGAGAATAGATTACATTATCATCAACCGGGAAAGTGTTCTAAATAATCCATTCTATCTGTCTAAAGCTAGAAGCAACAAAGTGAATATTACACTTAGGAGTATACTATTTTGAATTAAGCCCTTATGTATAATAATAATAGTTGTGATTCAAACAACTAGCATTGCTCTTAATTCCATATTGAAATGGATACATGAAAACACATTCTCTAAGTAATTAATCCAAGGTTGAAACAATATCTACATCAGTGAGCTGAAAATTACATCTAAAGAGTAAGCGAGAATCGCACCGTCCATTTAAAAATAATAACGCAATACAATGGCAACATGGGAAACGCGAAGATAAAAAAACAGCACATGAAGAAAACAGACAGACTGATCCATATGAAAACAAGCCTTTAAAAAGAAAGATATATTGTCATTTTGGAAACTGATATCACATAGCAGTCAACAAGATCGTGTGGCAGACCTTGAAACTTCTGCAATCATAACTCCAAGTTACGGGTAAAGTAGGCTATTTGTGAGCAACCCGGCTCTATCAAGGAAGTCACTTTTTTCAAAAACAGACCCTTAAATTAGTTAGGATATGTTTACTCAATATGCAGAAATTGTAGAAATATTGCTTCAAAGAAAAGAGAAGTTGACTATTGGAAAATAAAAGTCAACACCTTAGTTTGTAGTCTGCCTCCTTTGTTAATTTTAAGATGAAGGTAACGGAATGAGGTCAATGCGGTCGTGTCTGTAGTATTCTTGATTCGAGCTCTTTTTGATAGATCATTTGAAGAAAATTCCAAAGCGAGGTATGTTACAATGTTGGTGACAAAATATCTACATAACGAAAGCTAAGACATTTCCTCCGGTGGTTCCAACCTGATTAGTCATTTTGTCTCGCGGACTTTGGCCCTTGACAACTCTGTTCGGTAATAATACACCCGCTCCGTAGGAGAGGGGGTATACTGTTTTACCTTTGTCCGTCTGTCTTTCCGTCAGTCAGTGCGTCTGTCTGTCCGTCTGGAACAACTTTCGTCAAGGATTTCTCTGCGTATGTATATATTAATGATTTGGTATTTAGTCTGAAGCTTAAATATGATGAGTTATACTGTGTCTCCCCTATTCAAGTCGGAATCTCATCTACTTCCTGTTTGAAGATAATTTTAATTTTTTCCCATTATAGCCATATATTAAAATGATTCGTCAAGGGTTGCTGAGCTTGTGGATGTAGCAACGATTTGATATTTTGTCCGAAGCTTAACTATGATGAGTTGTACCGTACCTCCCCTTTTCAATTTCGTAACTCTTCTACTTCCTGTTTGACGACAACTTTGATTTTTCCCATTATAGCCATTTATTTAAATTTTTTGTCAAGGATTTCTCAGCATGTGTATGCAGTAATGATTTGAAATTTAGTCTGAAGCTTAAGTGTGGTTATTTGTACAGTGTCTCCTCTTTTCAAGTCTGTAAATCATCTTCTTCTTGTTAGAGGATAACTTTGATCTTTTTCCCATTATTCTTGAGGATTTATCATTATGTCCATACTTGTTTTGTGTCAACACTTGTAGTGTGTACACACCTGTAATATGTCCCCACACTCAAATTTGCACTTTCCATATGGATTCAGTATTCATTGAGCGGGGTACTAACTTGATGCCATTTGGCGACAGCTCTTGTTTTGTTATTATCCCCATTTCATATACTACAAAACAGACCATTTCTTTAAATAACACTAGATCAGAAAAACAGACAAGAATTGACAGGTTATTTAGAAAAAAGTAATAAGAAAAAATGTCACGAAACTAATGCATAATTTGTCGATAAAACTGTCATTAAGCTAAGTGAGAACCGTTCAGAACTATCAAAGGATAATTCAAATATCGGAAACACAAAGACATCAACATACAAAAAAGGGAAAGAAACATACAGCTGACCATCACGGACCTATGCGAGATCGTGGGTAATGAAAGAGTATGCATCTCCTGCTTCTCATAATACATCTGTCGTTAAGTAGATCTGGAGGAAGGAACAAAACTTCTTTTCAATTATTTCGATTGGAATGAAAAAATTAAAAGATTTAGAATTTTCATCATAAATAGGGATCAAATATCCATCTTATTATGAAACTGGACTAATTTTGTTTCTTGTAACTGGTATCTTTATTAAATTATTCATAGATTTTTGGCATTGGATGTAATTATTTCCTGGATATATCAGTTGTAGGTGCTCATTTAAAATACGAATGAAAGAGTAAAGTGATAAGTGAAATCAAGATACTCAGCAATATGCCTTTCTTTCTAATTTTTAGATTTTTGTGAATAAGATTGGCAGTTTCAGTATAAATTCAGTCAATACTTAAGTCGCAAAATAAACAGTAAATTCCTGTATGCTGTACACGTGTTTTAATAAAATATATTTTTTGAATAGCGAATGAGAAACAGCGGTATTCAGAATAGAAAAATCGGATTTTGAAGACATTGTGCTTTATAGCTCACCTAGCCTTAAAGGCAATTTGAGCTTTTACCGTCACTTTGCGTACGTCGTCCGTCTATCCGTCCATCCGTCGTCTGTCAACAATTTCAAAAATCACCCCTGAAACTGCTGAACCAATTGTTACCAAACATTGTCTGAATCATCATCAGGATATGCAGTTTCAAAGTTGTGTTAGATAAGTCCGAAGACTAAACAACAATTTCGCTGATAAAAAAGAACATAGGGAGTATTTTTTTTTTTTTGTCTTTTGTCTTTCACTACTTAGTCAAAAAACCGTTACTGATATAAAAAATCCGAAGAGGCAAAAATAATCAGCATGGTAAGATCTACCGGCCCTGCAATTTTGTAGACAATCAGAAAACCCACCTTGGATTTATTGCCCTTTTTCAAAATTTTAAAAAATTTTATCTTTAATTGGACAAACAATAACAGATAGAAGAAGTATATGAGCACAGTTCGCTTATGATTTTTGGTGATGGATACGATGGATCAGCGGAAGTGAGGTCAACGGAAGTTACATAGACCGGAAGTGATGTTTCAGTGGAGTTCACACTGTGAGTGCCTTTGTTCTGAAAGTTGTCATTTCTGTTTCTGTGGTTTGTATCAGTCTAACGTCATCGTTTTTGTGTCTAACGTCACTGTTTTCTGTGTTCTCGTTTTTGCCCTGTATTTGGTCTTCGATTTTTGTGAATTTCACTCCTTTGTTCCTTCGGTATTCTACTGCCGTCGTCACCGGAAGTCACATGACAGGAAGCGGAAGTCAAGTGACCAGAACACGAAGTGATTGGGTGCGCATGCGCAACCGGAAGTGGCAACCGACAGTGGCCCTATTTTAGGCCCTATTTTTTATTTTAAACTTATTCTATTCATTAAAGAAAAGGATTGGGCAACAGGAAAAGCCTATACAAGCCCTCTCCCTCCGCCCTATTCGCCCATATTGAACCAATGAACCAAGTTCATTAGTAAATCACGAGTTTTCTCTTCTAAGTCTCGCATAAAATCAGTAAACCTGAAAAGACCACAGGAAAAATATTAACAAGAGTTATCTAGCTTTGCGAACGCGGACGTGATAGAAGACACCTAGCAACCAACAAGGTGCTTAACAACCATTTGAATGACCTTGATGAACGCGGACCTGATAGAAGACACCTAAAGATCAACAACCACGAAATAACCTCGCTTGACGAACGCAGACGTGATAGAAGACACCGTCATAAATACAATGACAACTTCCGAAAACATCCGAACGACCACGCCCGGGTCGTTCCGACTAGGCAAAATCACGACTTCCGGACACCGACTGTGAAAATTCCCTACTTCCGGCCGCGTATTACTAATATACGGGGTCACGTGTTGTTCAAACACGTCATTTCCTATCAAAATGGCCGAACAGGGGTTCCAATAGGACCGCTTCCGGTCTACACGTGGAGGAACACCCACTTCCGGTCGTGCGTTATGGACTAAGTTGATACAAGATCCCTGTTTGGCGACTGTTGTTCCAACACGTCATTTCCTGTCAATATGGCCGGAGAATAGGGCCACTTTCGGTTGCGCATGCGCAACCCAATCACTATATGTTCTGGTCACGTGACTTCTGCTTAACTTCCAAGCACTGTGGTCCTGCAAAGTCTAGTACAGGCGGTTTAAACGTGCCAGATATATATGCTGAGAGTAAAATTTCATTGGCTACCAAAACTATTAGATTGAGAGTTCCTGGAAAAGCATAGTTCAATTTAGATTTCCAATACTAGATAATTACGTCATATTCATTTGTAACGTAAAGCCAATTGATAGATTATTTAGAAAGAAAAGTACAAATATCATTGTCAGGATGTTAATGGCATGATTTGTCAGCTATAAACTGTCAATACTAATAAAATCCTACATTGTTTGAAGCTTTTAGCATTACGTCCATTGATTTTGTTTTAAGAGTACATAGTTCAGAATTAGATGTGTGGCTGTAATAGATTAGGTTTCCAAACAAGAACTTAAACATATTAATTGCACAATGTAGTTGTGGTATTTATCTTCACAGAATATACTTTGTATGACACAGAAACTTTATTCTATGGTAATTATTTACTATATCCTAAACACGACCATCAATAATCGATCTAAATCAAAGCCAAAGCGATGCATAAATTTTAAAAATTAAGAATGTCATCATACCCGTCTAAGATTAACATGTTTTAAACTACCCTTTTCTTGCCAGCTTAAAATTTGAAGGAGTGCGAAAGTTCTTTAGACATCGACTAAAGGAATGAACAAATCTGGTTTATTTTTCTTATTTATTTTTGCTGTTTTCGTTCTGTATTCATTTTATTTATAGCCGAGTTGCAAGGAAGTTGAACTCGACAATAAGTGTGGCGGGTGGGCGGGCGGGCGGTCGAGTCCGGTGGGCATCAAATATTGGTTTCCGGATGATAACTCAAAAAGTGTACATTTAATTCATATGAAACTTGAATATTTTGTTGGTGTCTAGGAGAGGAGGAACCCATTTGATTTTGGAGAAAGTAGGTCAAAGGTCAAGGTCACAGTGACCCAAAATAGACTGAAACAATTGGTTTCCGGATGATAACTCGAAAAGTTTACATCCAATCGAAATTAAACTTGGATATATTGTTGGATGCGAAGAATGGAGGAACCCTATTGATTATGGAGAAAGTAGGTCAAAGGTCAAATCACAGTGACTGAAAACAAATTGAAAATTTCTGAAAAATTTGGTTTCCGGATAACTCTAAAAAATTACATCCAATAGACCATATCCAAGTTCTGGTATTCAGATTCACCAGTTGTTGTTTGTCCGCCCTACGTCACAAACGTGTCCGCCCCATGTGACCAACTTCATGACGTTTTAGGCTCTATGACGTGACGTTTTCTATACTGTGACGTATTTCAAAGTAGTCTGGTAAATCCTAATACCATAGGTCGGATATGGTCTATTGAAATGAAACAGATATGTTGTTGGATGTCAAAAGGGAAATAACCCTATTGATTTTGGAGAAAGTAGGTCAAAGGATAAGTTCACATTGACCGAAAATACATTGAAATTTTCAGACAAATGTGGGTTGCGGATGATAACTCAAAAACTTTACATTCAATTGAAGTTAAACTTAGATGTATTGTTGAGTACTAGGCGGAGAGGAATCTCTTTGGTTTTGGAGTTAGTCGATCAAAAGGCAAGGTCACAGTGACCCAAAAGAGACTGAAAATATCAGAAAAATTCGGTTTCCGGATGATAACTTGAAAAGTTTATATTCGGTTTGAATGAAACCTTGATATGTTGTTGGATACTAGAAGGGGAGAAAATCTCCTGATTTTTTAGAAAATATATCGAAGTTCAAGGTCGCAGCGACCAAAAATAGTTTGAAAATCTCAGAACAATAAGTTTTCCAGAAGATAGCTCAAAAAGTTTAGACTTAATTCAAATCAAACTTTGACATATTTTGGTATGTCATTAAGGGAAAAACCCTATTGATTTTTTTGGGGAAAGAGGGTCAAAGGTCAAGGTCATAATGATTGAAAATAAATTTACGAAAAACTTGGTTTCTGGCTAATAACTCAAAACATTTACATCCAATCCAATTGAAACTATGACAACATAGAAATGAACCATATATATTTTGGAAAAAGTAGGTCAAAGGTCAAGGTCAAGGTTGCTGACAGCTACAATTGATTCAAAGAAATCTAAGTATTGTCTTTGCTACCAGATATTTTAAAAACCTGTATTGATTGCAGTTGTAACCAAAGTAGAGGTCTCAGTGGTTTAAATTTCGCAATTCTGATTTATAAACATATTCGCGAGGTTAAGTTTCACGATTTTCACTTACCTTTCGTTACCTTTGTAATGAAAAACCAATATACGCGATGGAAATTTTCGCGAGTTTATATTCCGATAACAGTAGTCAACGTTTTAATTATTTCAAAGTACACTATCCTGTTGGCGATTACATGATAAAAGGTTGAATCTTAAAACCAAGTTCCTGTATTTGTAATAATATCTTCATGTAAATTTTTATTTTGCTCATCAGAATACACCATGCTGTGTAAAATGTTTTCATAACTTCATGGGCTAATATCGGTGGGTCATCCGAACAAATACAACCTACGACTAGACTGTTGTGTTAACATATGAGGTGTTCATTTTGATGTTTTTACACACAGAGGCACCAGACGAGAATTGGACTGCAATCACAGCATAGGTAATAATAGTTCCAAATACCTGAAAAGAAATGATTTCTTTATTTGAATTTAGTTTTTTGTATATCCAATTTCTATAAAGGTTATATTGCGAGATGCGATTAAGGCGTACACCTATTTGAGTGAAAGCTTTTGCAGATAAAGAATTACACTTCAATTACATGAACAAAAAAAAATATTATAGTAAATCAAAGAATTTCATATAACAGTAAAATGTATTTATAATATACTGAGTCACGTGCAAAACTTGCTAAGTGTCCTACAGAGAAATTACTCAAGAAACAGTACTCATGGAACAGTAAAATAAATTTCTGTACTCATGAAACAGAAAAATGAATTTCTGTACTCATGAAACAGTAAAATAGATTTCTTATGTCTTAAACTACAGTACGTCTTATTATACCTCCCCCTTGAAAAGTGGGGGTATATAGTGATGGGTGTGTCCGTCCGTCCGTCCTTCCGTCCGTTCGTTACACATGGGGGTACCAATTTCTTATCCGCTACTCCTCCTGAACCACTGAATACATTTTCAGTAAACTTTAACAAAGTCTTTGTAACATAATGTTGATGTGCACCTCTTATTTCAGAATTTGATTTGATTGATTTTTGGGGTTTCCCATTGCCAAACATGGACTTGCCGTTACATTACATGTACACATTTGGGTACCCATCTCTTATCCGCTACTCCTCCTGAGCCACTGAATAGATTTTCATGAAACTTTAACACAGTCTTTGTGACATAATGTAGATGTGCACCTCCTATTTCAGAATTTGATTTGATAGATTTTTGGGGTTTCCCATTGCCAAACATGGACTTGCCGTTACATTACATGTACACATTTGGGTACCCATCTCTTATCCGCTACTCCTCCTGAACCACTGAATAGATTTTATGAAACTTTAACACAGTCTTTGTGACATAATGTAGATGTGCACCTCCTATTTCAGAAGTTGATTTGATTTATTTTTGGGGTTTAACATAGCCAAACATGGACTTTGCCATTACATTACATGTACACATGGGGGAACCCATCTCTTATCCGCTACTCCTCCTTAACCACTGAATAGATTTTCATGAAACTTTAACACAGTCTTTGTGACATAATGTAGATGTGCACCTCCTATTTCAAAAGTTGATTTGATTGATTAATGGGGTTTAGAATAGCCAAACATGGACTTTGCCATTACATTACATGTACACATGGGGGTACCCATCTCTTATCCGCAACTTCTCCTGATCCACTAAATAGATTTTCATAAAACTTTAACACAGTCTTTGTGACATAATGTAGATGTGCACCTCCTATTTCAGATTGTTATTTGATTGGTTTTTTGGGTTTCCCATAGCAAAACAAGGACGTGGCTATTACATTAGAAGGGTACCTATCTCTTATCCGCTACTCGTCCTGAACCACTGAATATATTTTGATGAAACTCTAACACAGTCATTGTGACATCATGTAGAACTGCACCTCCTATTTCAGAATTTGATTTGATTGATTTTTTGGTTTCCTATTGCCAAACATGGACTTTGCCATTACAGAATTTGATTTGATTGATTTTTGGGGTTTCTCATAGCAAAACAAGGACTTGGCTATTACATTAGAAGGGGGTACCCATCTCTTATCCGCCACTCGTCCTGAACCACTGAATAGATTTTCATGAAACTTTAACACAGTCTTTGTAACATAATGTTGATGTGCACCTCCTATTTCAGAATTTGATTTGATTGATTTTTGGGGTTTCCCATTGCGAAACATGGACTTGCCGTTACATTACATGTACACATTGGGGTACCCATCTCTTATCCGCTACTCCTCCTGAACCACTGAATAGATTTTCATGAAACTTTAACACAGTCTTTATGAGATAATGTAGATGTGCACCTCCTATCTCAAAAGTTGATTTGATTGATTTTTTGGGTTACCCTTAGCTAAACATGGACTTTGCAATTTCATTACATGTACACATGGGGTATCCATCTCTTATCCGCTACTTCTCCTGAACCACTGAATAGATTTTCATAAAACTTTAACACAGTCTTTGTTACTTAATGTAAATGTGCACCTCCTATTTAAGAATTTGATTTCATTAATTTTTGGGGTTTCCAATAGCCAAACATGGACTTTGCCATTACATTACATGCACACATGGGGGTACCCATCTCTGATCCGCTACTTCTCCTGAACCACTGAATAGATTTTCATAAAACTTTAACACAGTCTTTTTGACATAATGTAGATGTGCACCTCCTATTTCAGATTTTGATTTGATTGATTTTTGGGGTTTCCCATAGCAAAACAAGGACTTAGCTATTACATTAGAAGGGGGTACCCATCTCTTATCCGCTACTCGTCCTGAACCACTGAATAGATTTTCATGAAACTCTAACACAGTCATTGTGATATGATGTAGATCTGCACCTCCTATTTCAGAATTTGATTTGATTGATTTTTTGGTTTCCTATTGCCAAACATGGACTTTGCCATTACAGAATTTGATTGGATTGATTTTTGGGGTTTCTTATAGAAAAACAAGGACTTAGCTGTAACATTAGAAGGGGGTACCTATCTCTTATCCGCTACTCCTCCTGAACCACTAAATAGATTTTCATGAAACTTTAACACTGTCTTTGTTATATAATGTACATGTGCACCTCCTATTTCAGATTTTGATTTGATTGATTTTTGGGGTTTCCCATAGCAAAACATGAACTCTGCAATACATTACAAGGGGGTACCCATCTCTTATCCGCTACTCCTCCTGAACCACTGAATAGATTTTCATGAAACTTTAACACAGTCTTTGTAACAATATGGATGTGCACCGCCTATTTCAGAATTTGATTTAATTGATTTTTGGGGTTTCCCATAACAAAACATTGACTTTGACAGTACATTATAAGTGGATACCCATCTCTTATCCACTACTCCTCTTGAGCCACTGAATAGTTTTTCATGAAACTTTGACATGCATGGTCTTTGTGACATAATGTAGATTTGAATCTTCTAATTTAGAATTTGATTTGATTGATTATCAAATGATGGAGCGGGGGATATATATAAGTGAACTTCGCTCACAGTTTTTCTAGTTTATTATGTTATGCTGATATTTGTTATTTCAAATAAAAAATTCTTTAACTGTTGCATGTTCATATTTTGTCTGTATGCTACATACAATAAGTAAGAACAGAGCTGTCAGTCAAACAATTAAGAACAAATCAAAGAATATGCCAGCATTGGAGACATCACATAGGTTTAAGGTAGATAGACAGTAATATTCATATCCATGAGATTTTGCTGTAAGTCCGCACAAAGTACTTACCCAAAATATACAATAAAAGGTATGGGTCACCCTGCTTGTTTTTTTCTAGAATTGAGATCAAAGTTTGCTCATTTTTAGCCATTTTTTCACCGAAGTTTACAAAGAATGCAAGGGGAAATATGGAAAGGTAATTTTTAGCTTGATAGAAATGAACTTTTTATCCATGAGAATTTGATGTATTTTTGTGAACAGATAGTTTATGATGTAATTTATTGGTTACAATTAAAAAATAAATATATCACCATGCTTTTAACGGAGAGGAGATATTTTACAAAGTTTCCGGATGAAACATTATTTTCGGGAAAAGGGAGTTAATTGGCGGCAAAGAAAACGAAATATGACGTTTCACATTTGTCATTCAATTGTTTCGTCACAAAGGAAAAGCCGTCAAATTACTGTTCCGGCCCGAAAATCATACCTACCCCGTACCCAACTCTTTATTTTTTCTTATGCGCAATTGCATTGCGCAGCGCAATAGTGTCTATCTACCTTAATACAGAAAAGAAAACACTTCTGTTTCATATAAGACAAATACCTTGCTTAACTTGTCAATTTCGGTAATGAAGTCAAATCAAGTAGAGGGCAAACGATGAAAATAGAAAAAAAACTCTCAGCAAACCTCACTAATATATACCTTGTTCCTCCATTTGATTCCAGAAGTAAAAAAATTCAACAAAAGAGTTAAATTCATTTTTTGAAAATCTGGTGCACAAGGGAAATATGCTCTGAACATTCTGTAAAAGTTTCATTGAATTTCATCCAGTGGTCTAGCAACGAATAATTTGTAGGTTATAAGTTAACGAAAAAAAGTATTCTTATTTAGTTCGGAGATACTCTTAGTAGAAAATATCGTAATAACCTAACACTAATAGACATTTCGATCTTATCAGGGTCTTGTAGGCTTAACACGATTTTGTTATGAAAGTGTTAATATTCAGTCGCACATCACTTGGTTAGTTTAGTTTAAACTTAGTTTATTTGTAAATATAACAAATTGGATAAGACACAAGTAAGACATACTTATGAAGTCTTCTCCGGTTTACAATTATTTACAATATTATGACATGCTAACTAAATTTCATATTACAATTTTAGATACAAGCTTGATAAGATAAGGTAAATACATTTAAACAAAAAGAAAAAAGGGGAATGTGTGTGTGGTGGTGCATGTGAGGATAGTTTTCTGGATACTTAGACAATAAGGAAACGTTCAGTTTTCTTAATATACTTATAGACATTGTGTAAAACAATTACATATTGATCAAACGTAAGCTTGTCACTTAAACCAAGGAGAAGATTCAAGTCTATTCTACAATATCCCTGTACCCAGTTTAGATCATTTTTAATACCTCTCTTGCCTCAAAATAAAGAGTACATTCAAGAAAATAATTGGATGCGGACTCGTATGGATGGCCACATCGACATGTGGGATTTTGGATAATATTTACTTTATGGAGATCACCATTTAAAAAGATGCCATACATCGCAACTGGGTTAATATTATATTCAATTTCCTGGGGCCTATCGAGAAATGTTTAGGTACAATTAATATATCATATGTACTTTTTAGATGAGTTTTGAATTTAGATTTACTCATGATATTGCTAATATTCAAGTTTATATTGTTCCATTGCCGAATAGTTGAGGGGAAAAATGATCCGCTGGTTAAAGATAATCAACAAAAGGGGAGGACGATATCGTTTCCGTTCCGCAGAGGATACGCAGTTGTTGACTGAATACTCGGTGGCATCAGAACATTCAAATATTCAGGGGCAGTCTTATTGTAATTCGAATGAAATAGTTGTAATTTTTTTCGTTCCCTTCTAGCACTTAATTTTTCCCAACCTATTTCTTTGTAAACAAGATCTGATTTGGTAAAAACGGGTAAGCCAGTTATTAAACGTGCAGCTTCCAGATGCATATTTTCTTATTTATTTGCATTTACAATACCGCAGTTGTCCCACAATTCTGATGCGTGTTCAAATAGCGGTCGTATATAGACTAAAAACAATTCTTCTAAATTATTTCGAGACAATTTAATATTTAAGCTGACGTAAAACATTAAGATGTTTAGAGACGATTGATAAAATATTTGCAATATGCACATTCAACTTGGCGTCATTGCTAAATGTAACGCCTAAATGTTTATGTTTATATGTTTCACTAAGAGGAATCGACTCCCCATTTAACAGAAAGGAAAGATCATTAGGAATATTGTTATTTGTAAACATAATGATTTCTGTTTTGCTAGGATTAAAACACATGAGCCACTTATTTGACCATTCATCGAGTTTCTCTAAATCATGGTCAATAACGTATTTAATTTGTTGAACATCACAGCTTGAGTAACCGAATGAAGTGTCATCAGCAAAGAGCCTACAAAGTGAGATAAGATTATTTGCAATGTCATTTATGTATACTATAAATAGAAGAGGTCCCAGAACTGACCCTTGAGGAACACCAGCTGATATATTACAAAGTTGAGAGGACGATGATGCAATAAGAACTCTTTGTTTTCTGTTGTTTAGATAACTCTTAAACCAATTTAACAATTGGCCATGTATACCACAAGAATATAGTTTATGAATTAATCCTTTATGCCAAACCTTATCGAACGCCTTGGAAAAGTCGCAGAAGACAAAACAGTTATATTCTTTTTTCTCAAGAGAATTAAGGACACAATTATACATTTCAATGATGAACAGTAGACCTCTTTGGTTTCAAGGATGATCAAGACCTGTTCAGTTTGTCAAATTCACACAAGATAACTGCGATCAAGATGTGCTAAGTTTGTTCCGATAAAACAAGATCAAATCAAAATCGTCTTTGATATTAACAAATTTAACACTGATCGCAATTGCCAAGTGGATCTTACTTGATAACTATCTTATCATATCTTGATCGTCCTTGAACTCCATTATCGTGAGAAAAAAATTTAAAAAAAAATAAAATTCTTACACTGTCTTAACAAAATTGTGTTCAGGTTGTCAAGATCTTGATAAGATCGAATTGGCCATACAAGCTCATAACATATCTGCTAGTGTAAACTGATTGTCAAGGTACGTGTTTGTTTAAGTACCTTGTTTTGAATTTGATAGTCTGAGTTCGAATATTTAGAATTTTTTCTCGAGTTCTGTGTTATGGTACTGATCTTTAACTGGCTTATTATTTTTAGTTCTATTATTATTATTTATCGTCATTTTTTTTTTTT
>MJUU01001494.1:136085-172636 GCA_002080025.1 Modiolus philippinarum
AGATATTTCTGTTGCTAAAACAATCGCAGCACCAGATAATCCTAACATAGGGACTGAGAGATTCCAGCACTTCTCAGACTGGAGTGCCTTTGTACATGGAATTGCATTCCTGAAACGTTCATCCCGTCTACGTCTGAATGGGAGTTCAAAGCTTGAACCTGACAACACTTCACTTCAAGAAGCAGACGACTTCAATAAATCATCACTACAACGTGGAGTTTATGAAGAAGATATAGACTGTACAAGTCAAAAATTACCTATTGGCGAAAGAAATTCAACTGTCAATCTCAATCCGCTTTTGGATGAAAAAGGCGAAACTCCTCCAGATACTTCTCCGGATATTCACGTTACAAGAATATGCATAACTACAAACAATTCCTTCGTAGGAAGAGGAAGATTCCAGCTCATCGCAACCTGGATTGCGCTGTATTCTGTTTTACCGTATTCATCGTTCATCTGTGAATTCAAAATCAGTTAACGATCACCGAGATAATTCTTCTGGTGGAAGATTGTATATAAAGTGTGAATAATTATATTCAGTGAATATTATGAATGTATGATAAATTTCTGTTGTTTCTTTAAAGGAATAGTGATATCAAGTAGATATCAGACGGGGGGTGTATTGTCACAATTAGTGTATTGTTACATCTAAATTTATCTTTATATTTATTATGGGAAGTATTCCGTATACATCGTATGCCCGGGACCGAATGACACATCTTTGCTTTTCCCTATTCCACCTTTCTCACGTATCATCAGATCATACGACAGGCGAACGTTTTGTCCAGATATTGTTTGGAACTTAAAACCTAGTTCAACAACAGTGTTTTTACAATTGTTCACCGGTTAATTAAAATAGTTGATCCACACTGGGTTTTTATTTTGAATTGGGCCAACGAACTAGGTTAAGCTCGCTGAGTCCGGCTCAGTACAATGGAAGTTGTTGATATCCGAATAAATCATTTTGAAACACATCATAAGCAACAGAATACCATTCCTGCGATTTCAAAAATTAAACGGAAGTTAAAAGATTTGGAAAAAGATTATATATTTGTTCCGGCAGATAAAGCAGCCAATAATATGGTCGTTGTTTGACGTAAGTATTACATCGAGGTGCTTCGGAATGAAATTACCAATTTTAGTACATTTCAAGCTACCACGTCAACAGAAACACAAATAATTGATGATCACATGATAGCTACAACTGAACTCAAAGCAATTTCTAATTATTAAAGTATTCCTACTATGTATTGGCTTCCTAAACTTCACAAAAATCCTTTCAAATTTCGTTTTATTTTCGCATCAAGTAGATGTTCAACTACACACATTTCTGTTTTATTGACCAGTGCACTTACTACCATAAAAAATCTCGTCATCAACTTTAACAACAAATGTAATGAATACTGTGGAATTAACTACTTTTGGAGTGTTAAAAATTAGGTAGAAGTTTTGGAAAGACTTCGATCTGTTAATGAAGCATACACCTCCGTCGATAGCTATGATTTTTCTAACCTTTATACTACATTACCGCATACACTCATCAAAGAAACATTTTCGTATTTGATCAAATGGTCCTGCAAAAAATCAGGATGTACGTACATTTGTTGCAATATATTTAAATTGTTTTTCAGTGACGATAAACATGACAAATATACCAACTGGACTTGTCAGGATATGATAAAAGCATTAAATTTTCTTCTTGATAATATTTTTGTTCGTTTTGGTGATAGTCTTTCGGCAAAAAATAGGTATTCCTATGGGTACCAACTATGCACCTCTTATAGCAGATTTATTTCTTTATTGCTACGAGTCACAATTCATGGCAAAAATTCAAAAAGACCCTTCAAAACAGCATGTAGTGGACAAATTTAACAATACATATAGATATTTGGACGATATTTTGGCTTTAAATAATCCTGAATTTTCTAAATTTACAGATGAAATTTATCCTGCAGAACTTACTTTAAATAAATCCAATAGCAGCAGTGATTATACTCCTTTTCTTGATCTTGATATTTCAATACATTAAGGAAAGTTAAACACTAAGGTTTATGATAAAAGAGATTATTTCTCCTTCCCTATAGTCAATTTTCCCCATCTCGACGGCGATGTTCCGTTAGCCCCTTCTTACGGGGTCTACATATCACAACTTGTTCGATATGCACGAGTATGCAGTGATGTTTCTGACTTCAACGACCGAAAAACTTCTGCATCAAGGGTTTAGATATCATAAACTGATCAAGACATTCTCTAAATTTTATTATAGGTACATTGACTTATTAAGAAAATTTGGTTCTACATGCAGGGCTCTTATACATCAGGGCATTTCACATGCAAACTTCTATGGCAATATCATTAACAAAGCGCATAAATATAAATTCAAAAATTGTCCTTCCAAACTTATTAATTCGTTGAACAAACTTATTTATAAAGGCTATAAATACAGCATTGTTGTTAAATCTTTACTTCTGGTATTTGTTGGCAAAATACAAAAAAAAACCGAAGTTGCAAAAATATCGATCATCTCCTAAATGCTTTAGACCATATCTAAATTTAAACAATTTTTCATATTGGCAGTATTTGGCATTGCACAATATCCTGTTCTTCTTTCATAATTGATGATGTTGTTATACCAAATCTATTTAGAAGTATTTCAATTAATGTTTCATATGTAAGAAGGCTTGATATCATAGTCAACGGAAATTATGTCCTTAGCTAGCTGTCAGTAATTGCGAGCATTTGTCCGGACAGTACCTGTGTGTATTGTCTTCATGTTTTATGTACTTCATTGTAAGGGTACTCGTCTTGATAAGTTGTTTTTTTTTTTTTTTCTAGTTTGATTTTTACTCTGAGCCTTTTTGTGTATTTATTTTTTAGCCATTCGCCACACATAGGGGAGGGTTTGGATCAAAGAAAACGAGTTTAACCCCACCGCAATTTTTGCGCCTGTCCCAAGTCAGGAATATGTTGGTCATTGGCTTGTCCTTGTCTTCTTATAAAATTTTAGTTTCTTGATATTTGGGTTATTGGATGCGGTTTGTTGTCAGTGATTTATTCACTTTTTAAACTTTTTTGGGGCCATTTAGGGCTTACTATATGGTGTGAGGTTCCTCACTGTGTTGAAGACCAAACAGTAACCCCTAGATGCTTTGTTTTTGGGTCGTTTCAACCTGGATTTGGGATGTTGTCTCCTTGACATTTACCCAATTTCCTTTCTTTTTCATATGTAATTAGTCCTTACACAATGATATCAATGGGAGGCCCAGTAACTCTGTTACAAAATACAGCGATCTACAAAATAAAGAAATAATTCGTAACAAATAGTCCATACACACTGATTACAATAGGAGGTACATTAACTCTGTTCCAAACACAGCGATCTCAAAGAAATAATCTGTAGCACAAAGTCCATGTTATCGAACACCAAAAGAAGGTTCAGTAACTCTATTACAAAATTCAGCAATCTATAAAATTAAAGAATAGCATACACATGCAGTTACATCAATAGGCGGTCATGTAACTCTGTTACAAAACAGATATCTACAAAACAAAATAATAGCATATACTATACATGTACTCTGATACAGAAGGTCCCATAACTTTGTCAAACATAGCTATCTACGAAATGAAGGAATAATATATTCATATAGTCCATATGCATTGACAGAGTCGGGTCCTGTAATTTTGTTTCAAAATACAACTCGCAAAATAACACGACTGAGTAGAAAATAATATAAATATTCAGTATATTACACTTATAAAAAGACTCCCTGAATAAAAGTGTTTCAATGTGAAATTATCTTAAAAATATATCTGATTAATATTGAAAACCAAATTAAAGTCTTTTTTCATGAAAGAGGCAACTATTTAAAACAAAACAATTTGTGCATAGGACCACAAGTATTAATTACTTTCTGTTCAAACGGAACATGTCAAGTCCTGGAACACGTGCATCGGAGTAAGTCCTGCCTTTAAAGACATAAGGCTTTAGAAGACAAAATTTCGGAACAATGCAATACTTGAATTTAAGCCCCATTCATATGCATATATTCATTTATATATGTATTTTCCCATAGCATGAAAACTGCATGTGAATGCAACTGTTTACTTAGCAAATGGTGTTAATTTGTAAGACCTCAGGAGCAAATGTAAATGAACATGATTAAATTTACATGGTATGTATTTTCAGTATGTGAATGCAAATTAAAATAAACACACAACGCAAATAGCTATTTTGCTCCCTAAAATGAACTTAAAAGATTGCATACGTAAATCATAGTGTAGTTGAACTATAATGAAACATAACAAATGACCAACCTGGTGGATTGTTTTTTCTGGTAACACGGTCAGGTCGAAATCTTGGAGATCATCGATTACTTTATGTGCCTAGAATGCGAAAAATGTATTCATTATATCATATCTAGCAAGGGAGAAATTAAGGATTGGTCCTAATTTTACTCCGGAAATATAAGTACCTTTTCAGTTTTCCCCATTGAGAGTAGAGGAGAAACCTTGATTAGTCTAGTTTCCCCTCATTAATCATTTGAATCAGTTTTCCCCGGTAAGGTATCATCGACAGTATTTGCGACGTTTCATCAAAGCTTTTCATTTTTTTCCTCCACCGCAACAAGATGTGCAGATATGGTAAAACAATTTATTAAAACATGTAGAAGATTTTAAAAAATGATATATAAAAGTAATCCTTCATAAACAAATCGGGAATTTAAGCATGAGGATAAAACTGCAAAATTCATACGTATTCCAGTTTTTCCGGGGAAAATTTCTCTGATCCCAATATCCTACAGGAAAATAGAATCAATCTCATTTTTCCTCCGAAGGAAATATAGGCACACGGAAAATGGCAATAATGTTGATAAAAAATGCCAGTAACTAATTAAAGATCTAAAAAGCTGGGACGTAACTTTAATTCTTTACGTAATAGGGGATATTGATAAGATACTCGGCTTGCATCCTTTAAATAAGCTTTGGGACCTAGTGACCTGAAAATTTTACACACATACTGGTCTCTCACTGATACTGCCTATGTCTACTGATATTTATGATGATTCTTTACTAAACCCTTCAGGGATTTTTGAGTTTGATTTTTTCTTCCGTAGTGCGACAGTGTTTTACCAGCAGACTAGACTCATTGAGATAGCCGGCAATTTAGCGGTGAGCTCTCCTTGACCCATTTTTCCCATATAAACGGGAGGTTTAGGTACCCATAAACCGGTTTAACCCTCAGCTGGCTTTTGCTAGTGCCGGTACTAAGTCCGGCTATCCCGATTTCCTATCGTTGTTTATGTTTGTCTTTTGTCTTATTTGTTTTTTCCTGTGTAGCTCCCCGGCAGAATGTGGCATGTTATTGTACTCTTCAGCCATTGTAGATGTTTCCTGTTATCCACCTTTTTACATATATTTATATCGGTGTGCATTTCGTCTTTATGTTTCATGTAGTTCAGATACTACTGAGGAAGCATACATATGACTCTGGAAAAATTGTTTCAAAGTTGTTTGATGTTATATGGTGTAGATAAAATAAGACATTAAGAAAGTACTTTTTGCTGCTAATTTTGTACTCCTCATCACCATCAATGTCAATTCCTATTTGATTTTACACTGTCTAATTTTGGCTATGTAACTTTGATTACTAAGTAGTTGTAAAATGTAAATATTGCTCACATTAAAAGTCAAGGGTCAAGGAAAATATATATATTTGTGTGCTGTAGTTTTTCGTTTTGTATTATTATTATTATTATTACGGATAATGTTTACGAAAGCAAAAAAAACCGGCCCTGTTTCAACAACGATTTCAGATACCTTTTAATATTGGCAAACAGCGCTTTTACACTCGCCAACCCGCTACTGACAGCGTATCTAAACTACTTCTGTTAACACTAGCGCCTTTACACTTACCTCGCTGTTAACACTGGCGCCTTTAAAGGTTACCGCAAACATACCAATCATGTTTCCAAGAATAGTCGATACCATTTTATATAGATCTTCCAATAATATTTGTCCACTAGCCAATCCATACAACATCATACAAATAATTGGTATACCCATCGCATAGATTCCACCTGACACGTGACGTAATATTGGATTGACAGATGCGAAGAGTTTGACTAATGCTTGATGCTGTTGACGTATATCTTCAAGCTCTGAAGCAATTTCTGTTGGTCTTTTCTGATGCAGGCTTACTAAACGTACACTAATATGTGAAAATTCTGTTCTAATACAGTACAGAACGGTAAAATAAAACATCATTGGACCCAGGCATATGTTTAAAGCATATAACATTGCTAATCCGTTCAGTATTGCCGCCAATATGTACGGGGACCCCGAAGAAGTCTGAACAGGCCAAAGGTTCATCGCGTACAGAGAATTTTTTTGAATCCAACCGAAAATGAAAAAGCATGTCACCACAATATTAACACAAACTGCTTCGATAAAAAGACACACGGACAAAATATTGATTCTCCGTCTCGTTTTCCTCATATCAAAATGGATGCCGTGATCTCTTTGATATTGCTCAAACGTAGACAAGAAGTTAGACATTTGTCTACAACTAATTAGAAACATAAGTCCGAAATAGTTAATAAAAACGTAAAACCAAGCGAATGACAGGATTCCGATATGATATTGCCAGTCACTGTTCCCAAATGTAAAGGCTAAGATAAAGCGAATGGTATTCAGGAGTGCTATTGCCTGTACAGCGATACAGTACAATAAATGTATTATTCTGTAACTCCAGTTTCTATTATCATGAATGAAGAGTATTCCACTAACTTTCATCCAGGAAAGCAATGCAGAGAAAACAGTGGATATATTTTCTGGGTTCTTTTCAATATCATCTGCTGTGAATTTCTCTTCATTTACAAAAACTCGAGACTTCTTGAAAACTGCCATCTGAATCGGATGAAAAAAACTACTTATTGGTTTTTGTATAATAAGAAACATATGAGCACTAAATCTTCCATGATAAGACAGAATGTAACTGTAAATTTAGTTTCTGCTAATGGCCATTTCGACATCTAATATCTCTTTCGTGCACATTTAATAAAAAAGCGCTGTCGCCGAATGGCAGCCAAATATGCCCCCGCTCATTGAACCCTGAATCGATACGGTAAGTGCAAATTTAAGTTGGTGTAGACACAATACAAGTATGAACACAATGATATATGCTTCAAGAAAGAACTTTTCACAAGGGTTACAAAGAAAATACTCTGTGGAAATCAGGCAAATATAAAATTCCTATTTGACTTTTTCACAAAAGTCATAGGCATTAGAGAAATTTTGAAAACAACTTTTCAAGAGGATTACAATGAAAAAAGTGTGTCTTGCAAAGAGTTTGATTTCACGATATCTACGCTTTAAATTATTTCTTTGCAAAAAAAATCATTGCAGAAGGAATCAACGAAAATCACAGCCAAATTACCTCCCCTTCCTTGTTTTGTACAATTATTACATTCCTTCATGCACATTTCCATATAGTTTCCTTCATTTGTCTAAAGTTTCATAAAATTCCTCTAGTGGTTTAAGAGGAGTTGTGCTTACGAGGTAACCCATACATATGGAATCAATGAAAATTCAAAGTCAAATTATCTCACCTTCCTGCTTTCCAACAATAATTATATTCTTTCATGCACATCTACATATAGTGTTCTTCCTTTGTGTAAAGTTTCATCAAAATCCTTTAAGTGGTTTCAGAGGAGTTGCGCTTACTAGGTAACCCATGCATAGGGAATCAACGAAAGGTCAAAGTCGAATTATATCCCCTTCCTGGTTTCGGACAATAATTATATTCCTTCATGCACATCTCCATATAGTGTTCTTCCTCTGTGTAAAGTTTCATCAAAATCCTTCAAGTGGTTTCAGAGGAGTTGCGCTTACGAGGTAACCAATACATAGGGAATCAACGAAAAGTCAAAGTCAAATTATCTCCCCTTCCTGGTTTCGGACAATAATTATATTTCTTCATGCACATCTCCATATAGTGTTCTTCCTCTGTGTAAAGTTTCATTAAAACCTTCAAGAGGTTTCAGAGGAGTTGCGGTTACGAGGTAACCCATACATAGGGAATCAACGATCAACGAAAAGTCAAAGTCAAATTATCTCCCCTTCCTGGTTTCGGACAATAATTATATTCCTTCATGCACATCTCCATCTAGTGTCCTTCCTTTGTGTAAAGTTTCATTAAAATCCTTCAAGTGGTTTAAGAGGAGTTGTGGTTACAAGAAGTGTGGACAGACGGACAGACAGACAGACAGACAGTGTGATTCCTATATACCCCCAAACTTTGTTTGCGGGGGGGTATAAATATTAGGAGGACCAAATTATGTTGTAACAAAAAGTAAAAAAAGAAAAAAAAATACAATTGGTAAATAACAGATTAAGAGGAAATTAGAGTTGATTAATTGAGGCAAATATCACAATAGTTCTTCGTTGTACGTAGTATTTCAGGTATGAGATGACTAAATCCCGTTAGAACATCAGGTTTATATCGTCAATTAGTTATACGTTAATGTATCTTAAAATTGAAAAACAACGGTAGAAGAATACCGAAGGAACAAAGCACAAGATTACACAAATCAAAGTCCAGAGACAAGGCAAAAGCAAGAACACCAAAAGACGTAAGACCAAAGACACCACATGCCCACAAACACACGAACATTACATATACAACACAAAAAACTAAAGCACTAACAGTGTGAACTCTCAATAAATAAGAGTGACATCAGATGCCTCGGAAGGGTAAGCATGTCCTGCTCTGTGCACAGCACCCGTCACACTGTCAGTGGGTCAATCCAGGGTAAAGTCAAAACCGGTAATGTCAAATCAGGGAAGACGCGAATCTAGCTGAAAATGTCAGTTTTATTTGTGACACTGACATTTCATATCTATCTATGATGTCGTGGTGACGGCCATAGAATTTCTGAAGGGACGAAAGTAACAAAGGCTGAACATATCCCTGACTCAGCAGTTTTTGTGACAGTGCTTTTGCTCTTTCCACAAAGTCACTGTATGTGCTGCACGCTAATAAGTAATGAATTTCGGAATTAAATAATTAGAACGAGATACTTTATATTGGTTTCTATGTTTGGAAGTCATGTACTGTCGGTGGAGTATCTTACTTTGAATGAAGAGAATGATATTGCCAACTTGTACGGAATGCCACAAATTGAGTCCAGATGATAATCCTGTGATAGAAGTAAATTTGATATATATTACTTGATTTTTATTTTGAATTTTCTGTTATTACTATTTAAAAAAAAGAAAAAGAAAACATTGAAAACGCCAACCGACGACAGACACAAATTTATCATTACAACTAGAATTGTCCCTTGACCTTCCGAATGAATGGTATGTGTACATGTAGCTATAGTTTTTGGGTTTTAAAAAACAAGTTTTTATATTTTATTGGATTTAGTAGTTTTGAGAGCTCTCATTTCAAAATCTGTGTCTAATTTGTTTCTCGAAAATATTATCTTAGAAAATATTTTTGTCGGCCAAAGTGTGGTTTTAGATTTTTTTTCCTTTTTTTTTGTCTTTTTTCTCTAAATGAGGATGTTTCTTAATGTTCATTTATGACTGCTGACCAAACAAAAACACTTTGGCCGACAAAATATTTTCTAAGATCATATTTTCGAAAATAATAGACACAGATTTGAAAAGTTTAATAAATACATTGATCATATGGTGATATAATAAAGCATTTTTTTTATAAATAAGTTATAATTATTATATTACCTAATTTATCATTTTATTCCGTCAAGTTTAAACATTGATTCTGACCAGTTATTGAAAATTTCAAATGATCTACAGCATATTTATTAAGAGCGAAAACGGCACAACATAATTTCTTACCTTAACAAGAACAATTACTGTAATCTTGTTTACTTAAACTCTGTCTGTAGTAACCAATATTAGCTATTGATACTTCAATATTTTGTCAACATTAAAATTAATGGCTGTGATAAATCTGATGCAATATAGAATCTTTCCCGTATTCACCTGCACTAAGGAGCTATAAATTTCAGGCATATTTCTCTTATTGATTTTAATCGATCTTTTCCATTTCAAACATCATTCAATTACGGAAATATAGAGACATTAAACTGTATTTAAATCAATAGGAAGATTGTCAAACAAATACTGACCAAAAACCACAACAGGTCTAAAAACAAGAGCAAATTCAGAAGCAACGTAAAAAGAGAAAAGCAACAACAAACAAAAAAAAACTGACCAGATCTGAATTTAAAATTAGACCCGTTTCGTTATATTAATTGTCCATAAGCTATTTTGAAACTTTTGAGCCCTTATTTTCCGAAGGTTTTGTTTTGATGTTCAAAGAGACATAAGTTGCCGAAATGGTCGTCCATAAAACTTCAATTGACAGAACTTCAGCGTTTAGGTATTCTTTACTATTAATTCATAGATAGGTTTTAAAATTGTCCCAAAGTTCTGACAAGACACAGATTCTTAAACAGAGAGATCGTGTAGTTCATTATGCGTATGACCAATGAATAAGCTAAATGCTTAAAAGAAGCCAAAGCAAAATACTAAAAAGAAGTTTAACTGCAAAACTTTACCTCCAAACTTGTATTTTCAGTTGGAACTAAATACCTTTCTCCAGTCAAAGGTTTTTAATCAGTACGGATAAAACTCATTGTAGAAAAGCTCAGGACACCCAGAAAAAGAAAACGCTCTACAATTAGCTGAAGGATAATGTTTAATAAAAAAAATCTGCCAATTGTTCTTCAGTAACAGAAACAGACAATTTTGTTTCGACTGAACCAAGAACAATAATTTAATAATCTTTGGTCATAATTGCCCCTTCAGAACTCATGGTTTACCCTGCAATACGCTTGGTGCTTTTGAAGCTTTTTTCTGGTGATTTCTCGGAAAAAAAAACTAACCGTGTATTAATACAATCTGTTATAGGACTAGATGAATTGGGATTTAGGTCAGAAATTATTTCCTTACATGAAGGTCCCTATAATTTTCAACGTCAAGAAGCACCATTATACTGTTTTGGAAATGCAGTATCAGTACAAATGGTCTTTGTATCTTGTGAAGAATTTTCGACAGAAATGCTGGACATGTAGCTGAAGAACTCTTTACATGAAAGCGATATTGTACCTACCGCCCTAATCTTTTTTTTGCTTTTTATTTAGATAATATGGGATATTTGTTCTCTATCAGTTTTTAAACATCTTTGAGTTGATGGTTTTCCAAACGTTCAGATTTTGTCTGCACTGAGGAAGCGTAGTTTGCAATGCGCATGTGCAGAGACTTGATTCACACTTATATAGGTATTATGTTATTGGTCTTGGGTTGCGGGTACATAAGTTTCCAGTTTGTCACTTAGACTGGTAGCAAACAGGTTTATAAGGGGGCGATCCCAAATCAAAATATTTACCAAAAAAATGCTCGATGTTGTACCAATTGTATGTTTTCGCTGTCTAGATGATACTTAAGTCTTTACAGTGTATGGCTATCGGAAGCAACTCTACAATAGAAACATTATAAAAATGCTGACGAACATCAAGCTTCAGTCTTAGGCGGTTTGCTGTAGAATTACACCCATTATCACCATCCAACGCGAAAGTGCCTACGTACCCCTACTGACTACGATGTGCCACTGTAAACCTTTTATCATTTTCAGACACTACGAAGGCTCCAGAACTGCTGACAAAACTCCTCTCTCGTTTCTCTGACAGAATAAGATGCATACTTATCTCCGTGAATTTCTATAAATAAAAGACCTTTGAGTTTGCCAAAGCCTCAATATCTCCTTTTTCAGGAGACTTTAATCTGTAAAAGATATCCCGCTTGTCAATAGACTCTGAACGTTTTGAATATCAATACTCCTAACCGGATCAAACATTGGATAAGCTTGATTTGATTATAGAGGGAGAAACCTGAACCTTGCATATTAGAGAAAATGAATACATTTTGACGCCTGAAAAGTGGGCGTCATGTACTATTGAAAACCGTGCCTCTAATGAAGACATAAACACATCTTTTTTATTTCTCTCAAACTGTGTAGTCCTTAAACACATCTTTTTTATGTCTCTCAAACTGTGTAGTCCTTAAACACATCTTTTTATGTCTCTCAAACTGTGTAGTCCTTAAACACATCTTTTTTATGTCATCTCAAACTGTGTAGTCCTTAAACTCATCTTTTTTATGTCTCTCAAACTGTGTAGTCCTTAAACACACCTTTTTTAAGGCCTACACTTTTTGAGAGAACTTTGCGATTGCATATTTCAATTAGACACTTTGCCCTGTTGGCAAATAATATTATATTGTGTTTACACGGAGTTGACAGTTGATGGAAAATAAATAAGCCTGGCACATTAGTAAAGCGGACGCCTGATGGTTCCTCATACAATGGGTTCACACTGTTAGTGCTTTAGTTTTGTGGCATTCTCTTTCACTTTTGTTCATTTGTCTTGTTTTTGTCAAGCTGTCTAAATTCGTGTTGGATATGAGATGCCGTGATTTTGAATTTTTATTTTAAAATTCCTCCTTTCGTCCTTTTTGCTTCGTTATTCGTTTACTGATGTATACTAATAAAACCGGTCACATGAAATGATGGATTTCCATCTATCTTTACCCGTTATGATACTGAAAGAAACAGTTTTAGTGTCTCTTTCTTGTTTATGACACTGAAGGAATGAATTGCTTGATTTTATTCCAAAGTTACAGAGAATATAATTACATATAAATACAGCATGTTTGAAAATACAAAAAAGCTAACCAGTTAAAAACTATTTTTATTTTAATCTAGACCTTTTCAAGAGTTACAACAGTTTTGGAGCAAAATACTTGATCTATTCATATTTATTACTTCTTAGAAGACTCATGACCCAATTACAGTGCTGCGTTGATCCAAGTGATAACGATAGGTTGCATGATTATATCATTTTATCCAGTATCACAATGAAAGAAAAATAAAAAGTTAGTGCACAAAATATTTTCCATATTTTTTGCAATGGATCTGTTTTCAGTGTCATTAGTTAAGGGGGTTCGCTACTCCATTTGAAAATAAATAGGATTTCAAATAAACATGATTTTTTCTTAGAAAATTCAACAAGAAGTAATTTTAAGTGAAAAAAATTGATAGGTTGATGACCTCGTTTTTGAGATTTAAGTGATTGAAAATTTGGCGGGAAACTGAACTCCTCTGATTTTTCATAGGATTAACATTAACAAGATTTGACCAAAAATGAATGTGACAGAATAAATAGAATTCAATGAAATTTTTACAGAATGCTCGTAAAGATGTACAAAATTAAATTATGGAAAAAATAAGCAGGTCAATGGACAAAAAATTATAATGCTTTTAAATGGATAAACCCCGAGGATTCCGAAAATCTGACAGAAATCCCAAAACATGAGGAGCGAACCTCCTTAAATGTTAATATTATGAATCAATATAATTGCACACCCAGTCGGCGACACGTTTCGCCGACATATAGTTTTCCACAGCTAATGCACTGAATCGCATAGATTACATTCTCGGTAATGCAGGTGAATCCGTTTTGGATGGTGAACACGTTATTGGGCCCCATACGTCAGTAGTTTCCCATGTAAATGGACAGGTGTTGCATCTGGACCTATTGCACTTTCTCGTTCCCCTGTAGTCAGCTTTAGAGATGTTTCTCTTGGATTTAAACGAGCTGCTGACTAAATGTTGCCTTAAACTTTTACCTTTCCGAAATGCTGAGATAGGTGTGCCCTCAAAGATCTCAGCTATTTCAGTGTCTGCAAGGACAATGGATTTGAAATTCTTCAAGAGGATGTTCCGGATGGCAACATTGTGCGGATGGTAGTCAAGCACCAGAGGAACACGATCGCCATTTGTCTTGTTGACTTTAGGTCTCAGTGTATTGGTCCTGTTTTGTTTAGAGACTGAGTCCAGAGCCCTGTCAAGAACGGGTCTTGGGTACTGTCGTCTTAAGAAGAAAGAGTACATTTTCTCACATTTGGCCCTGAAATCAGTATCATCACTGCAGAGGCGACGAAGTCTCAAAAATTGAGACTTTGGGATGGCATTTTTGCAGGACAAGGGATGACATGAGTTGTAGTTGAGATAACAATGCGCATCAGTGGGTTTATAAAACACGGAAGTACTGATGGCATTGTCCTGAATTTTGAAGTTATATCGAGGAAAGAAAGCTCCGAATCGCTGATGGTAAAGGTATATTTGATGGCGGGATGATAAGAGGATACGAAATCAATAAATGATTCCAATTCTTGATCCGAATCTGTTGAAGCCCCAAAAACGTCATCAATATATCGCTTGTAAAGGTCAGGAATAGGTCCTTGGAACTCGGAGAACATTCTTTCTTCGAGATACCCTACAAACAAACAGGCAAAGCTAGACCCCATCTTGGTTCCCATAGCCACCCCTCCAGTCTGGGAAAAGAAATCTCCGTTAAACTGGAAAGTGTTTAGGTTAAGGACTAGCTCTGTAAGTCTCAAAATGATGTCGGTACTGAAATATGGATTACGACGCTTGTCGAGAAAAAATTTTATTGCTAAGATGGCTTCGTTGTTAGGTATGCTCGTATAAAGAGCAGTAATGTCCATGGTGAAGATCCGAGTGTTTCTGCCAACCAAAGTGATGTCGTCCAAAATACTCAGGGCATGATCGGTATCTTTGATGAAAGAGGGCAGATTTTCAACTATTGGCATAAAGATTTCATGCAAAAAACTTGAAATATGCTCTGTTGGGCAACTACAGGCCGAAACGAAAGGTCTTCCTGGGTTAGAAAATTTTTATCTCTATTTTGAAGAAGCCCATCGATGAATCCAACCTCATAAGTGTGGAGAAGTAGATCGGCTAGGAGAGGTGCACAGTTTGTGCATATTGGAATTCCAATAGTCTGTTGAAAAACAATTGCACCAAACTGGATATATAAATTCACCGAGGTATGACCACTCTCACGTGATTTATTTTGTTTTGGCATTGCATCAAATCTTCTCTAATACTTTAATGTGTGCACCATCATAACAAGTAAGTGAGAACCGAACCGTCAGTCTAAAACGAAAAATCCAAGGACAATGGTAACATCGGAAAAACAAAGAAAGAGCACGACACAGCAAAGAAAAATGGAGACACACACATATACAAAAATCATCAATACAGACCCAATAAAAAAAAACCATGGGTGAGATCAGGTGCACCGGTAAAGTAAGCATCTCCTGTTTCTTATGAGACACCCGCTGTGTTGAACATTTCAAATCCGGATGTAAAGTCAAATATGGTAAAGAAAAAACAGACTTTGTTGGCAAAAAGAATGATATGCTGTTATCTGGGAAACAGATATTCCTTAGCGGTCTACAAGATCGATTCAAATCCATTTTTATACAAATATTTAAACATTAAACATTGCCTTTAAAATGTAATTTGGACAGATTTTGGCAATTTTTGTAGGGTTGTGTTAAAATTCATTCTAACTGCCATTTGGTTTAGGTTCTCAGTGTCCTGCAAGTAAAAAAAAATCATTGGGCAATTGCTTAAATGTACACAAAAATCCTTTTACAGCCCTTTAAATATGCTAATATGTCAGAAAACATACGCGTGTCGCATAACTTGATTTTATTCCTGCGATTTACACGTACCAGAGACCAATTTACACGAATTGGGCATATTTTGAAAATGGCCCGACACAGGGACAAAATTCACGTCTAATGTATATAACATAAAGAGCAAAATTTCTTTTTGCTTTCAATTTTGGTATTTGTTGTTTAAACGTAAAACAGTGCTTTGAATATTTAATACACTGACATGGTGATTGAGGCGGTTACATTGAAATCTTATTTTTAATCTATGGTAACAATTTACAAAACAAGTAACACATTTTTATTATTAAGAACAAACAGTGCTTTTTCCCCTTAAACAATTAACACAAAGTAAAGAAAACACCAAATGGTCCAAAAACGGTTAAAAACTGATTAATTTACAAAATACATTAACACCTAGCTGAAGATGCCCAATATACATTTTCCAGTTAACAGACACTGTCTTGTACCCCTTCCCCCGACTAAAAACTAATGGCAAAAGGGCACAATTTATTTTTTCTCGATGCCTGCAATAATAAGACTATTATAAAAACAAAAAAAGTGTTGCGAGGTGGTTATAAAATGTAAAAAGAGTGGTTAACCACCTAAAATGGGCACAGTCAAAATTAAAACAAATATAAAAGTACATCTGAATCTAAAAGAAAAAAAGGGGTAAAACAGCCCAATATTTCGACATGTAATGTCTTTGTCAAGGGTAAAGTAAAAAATAATAATGAAAAACACGTGTGAACACGCTCGAAGAAATGGAGAAATTAAAAACCTATATTGGATAGGTGTGCAGCGAGCCTAGACATTTGATAAATCTAGCCAATCTTGAACACTTTCACAAAGAGATGATTGAAATAATGGGGTCGTGGAACAAAAATGTGTAATGACAGGAAATTTAGTGAAAAATGATTATAAAAGATAAAAGTTAAGAAGACAAAACGTGAAAAAAGGACCAAAAATGAAGAAATTTTAAATAAAACCAATATGAAAATAAGGTGATATGACAAACTGATGTAGAACTATACATTACTGGTACGAAAGTTCCTTTATGTTCAAACCTCGGGGTCTGAAAGTTCCAAGAAGATAGATGGCTCTCAATTCGAGTTCCTGTCTGTGTTTCATGGTTCCGTCGGTTTTCATAAGGACAGTCACCCGCATATCCGAGATGCTGTGATTGGCGAGTCGGAAGTGGTTACCGACTGGGCAGTCACTGTTGTTTCTAACGGAGCGAAGATGTTCCGCAAAACGGTCACCCAGTCGGCGACACGTTTCGCCGACATATAGTTTTCCACAGCTAATGCACTGAATCGCATAGATTACATTCTCGGTAATGCAGGTGAATCCGTTTTGGATGGTGAACACGTTATTGGGCCCCCATACTTCAGTAGTTTCCCATGTAAATGGACAGGTATTGCATCTGGACCTATTGCACTTTCTCGTTCCCCTGTAGTCAGCTTTAGAGATGTTTCTCTTGGATTTAAACGAGCTGCTGACTAAATGTTGCCTCAAACTTTTACCTTTCCGAAATGCTGAGATAGGTGTGCCCTCAAAGATCTCAGCAATTTCAGTGTCTGCAAGGACAATGGATTTGAAATTCTTCAAGAGGATGTTCCGAATGGCAACATTGTGCGGATGGTAGTCAAGCACCAGAGGAACACGATCGCCATTTGTCTTGTTGACTTTAGGTCTCAGTGTATTGGTCCTGTTTTGTTTAGAGACTGAGTCCAGAGCCCTGTCAAGAACGGGTCTTGGGTACTGTCGTCTTAAGAAGAAAGAGTACATTTTCTCACATTGGGCCCTGAAATCAGTATCATCACTGCAGAGGCGACGAAGTCTCAAAAATTGAGACTTCGGGATGGCATTTTTGCAGGACAAGGGATGACATGAGTTGTAGTTGAGATAACAATGCGCATCAGTGGGTTTATAAAACACGGAAGTACTGATGGCATTGTCCTGAATTTTGCAAGTTATATCGAGGAAAGAAAGCTCCGAATCGCTGATGGTAAAGGTATATTTGATGGCGGGATGATAAGAGGATACGAAATCAATAAATGATTCCAATTCTTGATCCGAATTTGTTGAAGCCCCAGAAACGTCATCAATATATCGCTTGTAAAGGTCAGGAATAGGTCCTTGGAACTCGGAGAACATTCTTTCCTCGAGATACCCTACAAACAAACAGGCAAAGCTAGACCCCATCTTGGTTCCCATAGCCACCCCTTCAGTCTTGGAAAAGAAATCTCCTTTAAACTGGAAAGTGTTTAGGTTAAGGACTAGCTCTGTAAGTCTCAAAATGATGTCGGTACTGAAATATGGATTAGGACGCTTGTTGAGAAAAAATTTTATTGCTAAGATGGCTTCGTTGTTAGGTATGCTCGTATAAAGAGCAGTAATGTCCATGGTGAAGATCCGAGTGTTTCTGCCAACCAAAGTGATGTCGTCCAAAATACTCAGGGCATGATTGGTATCTTTGATGAAAGAGGGCAGATTTTCAACTATTGGCATAAAGATTTCATGCAAAAAACTTGAAATATGCTCTGTTGGGCAACTACAGGCCGAAACGATAGGTCTTCCTGGGTTAGAAGGTTTATGAATTTTGGGTAACATATAAAAACGAGAAGTACGGGGTTGAAATACAATCAGGTTTTTAGCTTCGCCAGGCAAAATTTCATTTTCAATTGCCTCGAGAACAGTACTTTTAACATGTTTTTGATTTTCTTTAGTATTATTTTCGTGCAATTTGTTGTAGAATTTAGTGTCTGAAAGTTGTTTACGACCCTCTTCAGCATAAGCGTTGACATCCCATGCGACAACGGCTCCCCCTTTGTCAGCGGGTTTAATCACAATATCTGTCCTTTGTTTTAAACCCCGCAGTGCTGCCCGTTCGTCACTGGTCAAGTTATGCTTTTTAGGAGTTTGGTTTTAAGTGATTGAATCTGTCCGAGGCAGGCAGTAAAGTATTTGTTCAGTGTAGGAAACAAGGAAGCCTTAGGTGTAAATTTAGAAGGTTTGTGGTTAAATTGTTGAAAAATTGAGGCACAATCGAGATTGTTTTGATCGTTCTCCAAATCTTGGTCAGACTTATTGGCAAAAAAAGCTTTGAGAAGAAGACGTCTGAAGAAAGATTGAACATCTGTGTCCTTTTGGAACCCATCAGCAGTGGCAGTAGTGGGAACGAAATTCAGTCCTTTTGAAAGGAGGCTTTTCTCAGCTTCCGTTAAATTGTAGAGGACTACCATTAGCTGTGGAAAACTATATGTCGGCGAAACGTGTCGCCGACTGGGTGACCGTTTTGCGGAACATCTTCGCTCCGTTAGAAACAACAGTGACTGCCCAGTCGGTAACCACTTCCGACTCGCCAATCACAGCATCTCGGATATGCGGGTGACTGTCCTTATGAAAACCGACGGAACCATGAAACACAGACAGGAACTCGAATTGAGAGCCATCTATCTTCTTGGAACTTTCAGACCCCGAGGTTTGAACATTAAGGAACTTTCGTACCAGTAATGTATAGTTCTACATCAGTTTGTCATATCACCTTATTTTCATATTGGTTTTATTTAAAATTTCTTCATTTTTGGTCCTTTTTTCACGTTTTGTCTTTTTAACTTTTATCTTTTATAATCATTTTTCACTAAATTTCCTGTCATTACACATTTTTGTTCCACGACCCCATTATTTCAATCATCTCTTTGTGAAAGTGTTCAAGATTGGCTAGATTTATCAAATGTCTCGGCTCGCTGCACACCTATCCAATATAGGTTTTTAATTTCTCCATTTCTTCGATCGTGTTCACACGTGTTTTTCATTATTATTTTTACTTTACCCTTGACAAAGACATTACATGTCGAAATATTGGGCTGTTTTACCCCTTTTTATCTTTAAGATTCAGATGTACTTTTATATTTGTTTTAATTTTGACTGTGCCCATTTTAGGTGGTTAACCACTCTCTTGACTATTGTATTTTTAAGACTATTATACCCGCATTATCATATAAAAAAGGGAAGAATTTTGTTTCAGTACTGAATTATGACGTCCGATCGTCACAAAGTAAGTGAGAACCGAACCGTCAGTCTGAAAAGAACAATCCAAGGACAATGACAACGTCGGAAAAACAAAGAAACGAAGACACAATATGAGCACGGCACAGCCGTGCTCATGTTGTGTCTAAACATAGCCCTTATCATGACCCATAGGAAAGTATTCTAATGCACATTATGATGCCCACTTTTAGAAATGCTCTAGTGTATGACCACACTTAGAACTATTGAACTATGACAACTTTTAGAGCTATGGCAGCTTTTAGAACAGTTCCACGTAGAACCAATTATGACCGCTTTTAGAACTGCTCTAAGTTAACTTAGAACAGTCATAATTTATTACCGTTTCTTGAATTTGTTCTTTGACTGCTCTGAGTTAATTTTAAGTTAACTTAGAAACAATTATAAGTTAACTTAGAGTTAACTTGGACAAGAGGTTATGTCTGCACACAATTGTATGTTTCTATTTCACAGATGAGAGTGCATATCTTTAGATAGATCTAGAGTTTATTACCACACTGACAAATACCGACTGTGACAAACCAGACTTTTCATTAGCAGTGTGACGGGTGCCACGCGTGGAGCAAATCATGCTTACCCTTACGGACCACCTGATGATACCTTAGTTTATGCTGGGGATCACACTACCTGTGCTTTAGTTTTGTGGCGTTCTTGTTCATTTTTGTTTATTTGTTATCTTTGTCATGCTGTCTCAATTTATGTTGGATATGAATTGCCGTGGTTTTTNNNTTTTGCTTCGGTATTCGTTTGTCGATGTATGTAGGAACTTGTCACAATTTTTTTTCGATTAGTTTATGATATTTCTACAGCTTCGCATGTAAAATATAAATATAAAAGTCTTCGCCTACAGCACCAGTTTTAAGCCAATTTTTTTTAATTTATTTTCGACGCTATATGCCAATGTCAAGAGAAAAAAAAATCAACAAAAAGGTATTATACATCAATTTTACATTAGTTTATCATTTTTTGTTATCGGTTAATATTGTCAAAAATATATTGATTCGAAATATTCATAAGAAGTCACATTGAAGTTAAGTGATTCGATGTTATATTAAGGTAATATCCCAACTGATTCAAAATTATTGGAATGATAATGATTAAAATGCACTTCTCCTTTGTATTACTTGATATTGATTTTGGTTTGGTGTTATAAAATCTGTCTTTGTAAATAAAAGAGCTATTAGTTGATTATTTCACCTTTTTTCGTTCCAAAGTAGAAAACAAATACTATAAAGCATCATTAATGTAACTTAGTTTGTTAACCTTTGGGAATGTCAAACTGATTTTTTAATTTCAAGCCGATATTTTGAACCTATAGCCCTTGATCTTCGATTGGTCAATCATAATAAAGGCTATTAACCTTTATAAAGTAAAATGTGAACCAAATCACAATATGAATCACTACCTCCTTCGTAATTTGAAAGTGATTTGACTGATTTTTTGCAAAATAGCAACCAATTCATTATCACTTTAATTGACCTATTTCAACAACTTTAGTCAGAAGAAATGCTTTCTCAAATGCCTGACTAATCACTATCTTTTTATTACCAAATCATTTCTTAATTACTAATAGATCTCTACCAAATTGCTAACAATATTAAAATACAATATTCATTATTGTCACAAACATAAAACATATAAAAATATTACAGAGAAATTCAATTGTCTTAAGTACTAGTACAATTATTACATACATATGTGTGAAATACAAAATACAGTGATCGTAAATAATAAATAATTTTCATGGATGTAGCGATGTTCAACATTTAGCAAGTGAATTGCGTTCAAACCGGTGCTAGGGGCCGTCTTGAACTTACTATAAGGTAGGAGTGTTCACTCTTTGTTGAAGGCCTCATAAGAACAACAATGAAAGCGCTGTTCCGTTTACTAAATCTTGCCATGTATTTATATGGATTTTGTCCTGTGTACGCTTACTCCACACCTAATAGTCACAGCCATATATTTGTAAACATTACGTTATTTTTACTAGAACATAATATTATTTTAACATAAAAAAATGACACTTAAAGACTGTTCATGCTTTTATATCTCTGAAGTCAACGTGAAGGATGCTCTCTTCTTTAATGTCTCAAAAACAAGAAGAACTTATTTATATTTTGAATCATCTTCAGTTTTATGAAAATATATTACAAATTATTGTCAAATGCCCCTGCAATATGTCTTATAAGTTATAACAATCTGTAAACTACCTAACTGGCATACAAACTAGAAAATGGCCCGATGTTTGGAAGTTCGATGAAATTGGAAGAATTTCAGCATGACCACTGAGCAGGATTATACAATGAAATTGCTACCAAATGTTTAATCAGTTTCAAATTACTTTGAGATACAAAATCACTTATAAATCACCTTGCCATATTCGAACATTAAGTTTTTTAAAGTGATTTGATTAACAATGAAGAAATATGGAGTAAATGCAAATGAGACAAAACCCCTACAAATACATGGTAAAACCAAGCAATGGAACAACGCTTTTATTGTTGTTCTTCATCTTGAAGTCGCCATGAGGCATGAGGCCTTCAACAATAAGCATTACTCACACCTCATAGCAAGTTCAAGACGGCCCCTAGCACCAGTTTGAGCGGAGAATGAATTACAAAAAAATCATTTTACCAAGTCAAATGAAAAGTGATTTTTAAGTGATTTGGTTCATTGTTATACCCTAGATTGCCAAAAGATAATTGAGCGATTGGTAAAAGAGCATGGCTTCTCATGATACGAAATAAGAATATGACAAATATATATAATATTGTTGCAAAGAAGTTGTAAACAAGTCAAGATCTTCATGAATAACTATGAAAAAGAAAGGAAATGGGGTAACATTCTTTGGATATTTTTATCATTTTTTGAAAACTATGATCTTGAACGAACAATTGTCCGTTTGATACTTTTTCAATCGTCCTGATTTGTGTTTGAATATTCGGAAACGGGTGTAAGAACAAGATTTCTGCTCTTTCATTGAGGTAGTGACTTACAGCACATGAACAGCAATTTCCATTGAAAGGTCGTAGACAGTAAAAAAGTAATGTCAGAAGGTTAGTCATTAACAGAAAGGTGGACGATTTTTAGGTAACTCAATACGCAGGAATCCAAGACGCTTCATATCAAATAATCCTTTAACGGTTTATTTGAAAATATTTTGGCGTCACGTGCGTCAATTGTAGGTTTATATAAAACTATCACAAAGTGTTTTTCTTCTACTATATTATAATGAAATTCAGTATTTTATTGTCACACAAAGGTTATGTATTAATTCATCTATTTTTTTTTCATTTTTGAAATCATACTAGAGAGTCAGTAGACACCGTTTGCAAGTCCATGTTGTATTTCGAGCGATTTTGCTACAAACTTGTCGAGTTTGTCGAGTTTGATATCACACACTGACAGGTCTGAGTTGTTGTGTTGAACTGTATAACGATGACTGCATATGATATTATCGTCCCAAATATCTGAATTAAAATAGAAACACAATGTGTTTAGTCTTACTATGCATTGCAAATACACAACTGATATTTATGAACGCAATCATTTCTTCTCATCAAGTGGTTGCTCACACGGCTATATATACTAAGAATGTATTGGAAATAAGGTCTAGTATTAACAATGAAGGGATATGGAGTAAATGCATATGAGACAAAGTCTCTATGAATTCATGGTAATAATAAGCAAGGAACAACGAATAGTGCGGGAATAAAAAAACATGTATTTGAATTAATTTGTTTAAGTCATTTGAACTATTTTGGTCGCCGAGGAATGAGGAAATCTACCAGCCCTGAACTTTGGTGGTGACACAAAATACCGCTCTTTTTGTAATAAGTAAATACCGAAGTCACTGTAAACTATCAATATATAAATTACAGCAAATGTTGCTTAAAATATAGATAATCTATGTTAATGAAAACTCTGTCCCCAACTAATTTTTGCATCTGTTTGAATTCTTTTGGTTATTTGTTCTCTATCAGTTTTTAAACATTTTTGATTTCATGGTCTTCCAAACGTTTAGATTTTATCTGCACTGAACAGACATAGTTGTCGAAATGCGCATATGCAGAAAATAAATTCACAGTAACTTCGGTATCTATTTATTTGTTCGTATATTTCATCTTTTTTGGAGCCATTTAGGGCTTGCTATATGGTGTGAGATTCCTCACCGTGTTGAAGACCGTACGGTGACCCCTAGATGCTTTGTTTTGAGTCGTTTTACCCTGGAGATGGGATGTTGTCTCCATGAATTTACCCCATTTCCTTTCTTTTCCATATCTATCAGCTTTTACACATCCATGGGTTTAGGTCTTCCAAATCATTTGATTTAATTTGCACTTGAGACATAAATTGTCTCAATGAACTAAGTGTTGAAATTTGGTATGGAGCAATATAATCATTAATTGTAAAATTATTAATAGTAAAGTAATAAAATGTATAGAAGATGATAGGTCTATTGGAGATAAGTCAGTATATCTTCTGCTTGACAATTTGCTCTAAATCTAATGACGCATATGCATAAAGAACAAAAGAAGTGTCTGGAGTGCAGGATATTGATATTTGTCCTTGTTTGCCATTCTTTATATTTTTTTTCTTTTCATGTGGTACGGGGATCTAAAATTTTGCCAGATAGAATTTTTTGATATTTTCATGATTCACCCTTTGTTATCAGAGCATACGAAAAATAAAATAAAATAAAGGGGCCACCGGCCATATAAGAATGAATATGAAATGGAAAAAATTGCTATTTTGGTTGAAATGATATGGGAAAATTAGCGAATTCTAACAAAATTTTAAATTATTTTAGTTACGTCAGATAGATTTTTTTTTAAATTGGTAAATTAATAGATAAAATACTGTCCTTCAATTTCCATGAAAAAAAATTGGAGGTCACCGAACTTATTTTCGACTTAATCTCGAAAAACACATTTTTCCTATTATTTCTCTACAAATTATCTCCCCTTAATTGAACGGGAGTCAGCTGAAAGATTCGAAATCCTGCATGGTTACGCTATAAAAGTAGCATATTTATTCAAACTTAACTATTACAAGACATTCGAAATGGTTTCGGCAACGTTCCCATTGTGAATTCCATTTTATTTAGTCAGGGAAAGAATGATGCGCAATTTTAAACTCCCGTTCTACCTTAAAAATTGTCTTGTTTACTTGAAAGCCCCAAAGACGCATGTTACAAACAAGCCGTAGCCAGAATAATCCCAACTGGTCAACCAATTACCATGAATTGATTAAAAAATAAAGGCTGTTTGCTTTTTTAATTTTATTCCTCGAAGCTCAGCATTTATTTTTTCATTAGGGTAGCAACATAACATTTTTGAACTGAACATGTGATATGTAGGGTAAGACAAATGCAGTAGAATACCGAAGGAACAAAGGAGTGAAATTTACAAAAATCAAAGTCCAAAGACACGGCCAAAACGAGAATACAGAAAACAATGACGTTAGACACAAAAAAAAAACCAATGACGTTAGACACAAAAAACAATGACGTTAGACAGATACAAAGCAACGAATCAGAAATTACAACATTCAAAACAAAAGCACTCACAGTGTGAACTCCAGTGAAACTGAAAGTGACATCAGGTGCTCCGGAAGGATAAGAATGTCCTGCTCTGTTAACAGCACCCGTCACACTGCAAGTGAGGAAAATATGTTTTTGTAGGACCAGTTTGGTAGCTGATGGGTTATTGTCATTTTCTAACCCTAAGACACAACCACCAAAAAATCCACAATGCGTGTTACTTCTCTAATCCTCAAACAGTACCGTGGTAAAATTTTGAAAAGTTTTAGAAATATATAAGTATTCAAACATTGACAAGGACAAATCGGTACCACAAACATCAATAACGTAGACAAAACTAAAATGATGTACGAGACAACACAAAAAACTTGAGCACTTACAGTGTGAACTCCCTTAAAAACTGAGAGCGACATCAGGTGGTCCGGAAGGGTAAGCATGGCTTCTCTGTTAAAAGCACCCGTCACACTGTGAGTGATTCAATCCTGGAAAATGTCAAAGTCGGTAGTCAAATCCGGGAAGACGTGAATCTAACTGAAAATGACCACTTTCATTTGGGATACTGACACGTCATATCTTTCAATGAAGTTATGGTGACGGCCATAGAATTTCTTAAGGGATGAAATTAACATAGGTTGAACGAATCCCTGACTAAGCAGCTTTTGGGGACAGTGTTTTTACACTCTTCAAAAAACACTGTACAAACTACACGCTCGACAGTAACGAATCAACTGTGAAATGTACACTCCATAGGCTGGAGAGGTAGGTATATTGCTGCTTAATAAGGGCAAGTTCACAATTTGGAAATTAAAATCATCACGCTTGTCGTATAGCTTAGATTTCAAACGTCCATCTTGGTCAATATACAATAAAAGATCTAGGTACGAAGCTGAAGTTTCTTTGATTTGAAGCTCATTTGGATAGATCTGATGTAAATACTCCTTAAATTTAGGGAAATGAGTTGCCATATTCATATATATTGCAACGAAATGAAACAAAAGATATTAAAATTGTTCTACATGAATTAATATTTAATAGGTATATACTTACCATAAGTATAGTGCTATGATCCACTACAAATAGTCCATACAAGTTGATTCCTATTGCTGGTCCTGTAAGTCTGGATATAAAAAGCTGTAACTAAAATCAAAGAGGGAAAATACCATGGATAGAATTATTTACTGTATTTGTAATAGTTTACTTTTCTTTTTACTTATCAACATATCTTGAAAAATTGTTTCTCAAACATAGTTTTACTCAAAAATTTATTTACACTATCAATGCATTCGAAATTCATTTTTAAACGTTGGATAAGTAAATTTGCATTCCAGATTTAAGTAAATGTACCTTCCAATGTTCACGATTTTTCCCTATATATCCTTTGTAATTTGAGTGTATCATGCGGTAAATTGCAAAAAGTCATATCTCCAAAACTAAATCGGGGACCCCCATTTTTAGCTCACCAGGCTATGCCAGGGTGAGCTTTTGCCATCACTTGGCGTCCGGCGTCCGTCGTCCGTCCGCCGTAATCTTTTTTTCAAAAATCTTTTCCTCTTAAACCACTGGGCCAATTAAATCAATTAAATGGCCTGGATCATTACCAGGGTATGTAGTTTTAAAAATGTGTTCGGTTAGTCTGCGGACCAAACAACGTGACCACTGTTACTAAAATAGAACATAGGTTTATATTGCTGTTTTTGGCAAATAACTCAAAAACCGTTGCAGATATCAAAAATCTGACATTGGGTAAAATTGTCCAGAATGCTGAAATCTATCTGCCCTGCAATTTTGAAGAAAATCGGAAATCCGTCTCAGAGTTACAGCCCTTTTTCCGTAAAATTTTCAAAATTTATGCATTTTTTATTTTTTATTTCAAAATACGTAACAGATAGAGATGAAGTGATTGGAAAAATGTTCAGCATTATCAAGACCTATATACTCTGAAATTTTGAAGAAAATCCAAATGCATATGTAGAAAATAAAAGTGACAATAAAAGTCCGAATCGATCAAAGGAAGAGACCAGTAAGGAAAATCCGTATAACATTCGACTGAATCAGGGGAACACAATCCGACACAGAACATTTTTGGCAAGCCGTCATATTCCCGACTTGGAACGGGCATTTTATAGATAAAATGGTGGGTTAAACCAGGTTTATTGATGCATCAACCTCCCGCTTGTATGACGATTAACTCTGAAGTTATTGACTGTTTTTTCACCAATTTTTTTTCAATGCCATATATGGTTATGGGTTATTTCCCTTTAAATTCTGTTTTCAAATCTTCTTTGGTTTACTTTTCTCTTTTAAGTTTGAGAGAAATTCCCTGCTATCACTTTTTAAAAAAAATGTTACATAATCAAGAGCAAAAAAGTGTTTTTGTGAAATTTTTACAATTTTTTGCAAAAATACTTCCTTAATTTTTACTTATTTCACATTTTAATAAATTTTGTATATAAATGTATATTGTCCTGAAGTGAATTTAGGCTTCATAGCATGCATTGACTTCATTGATGACCTAGCTCTGCCATGGTAAGTTTTTGTGATCACTGTGTCCATGGTTGGTCCCTCGCAAATTTTTCAATTAAACATCTTTTCAGAAACTGCTGGACCAATTTGGACCAAACTTAGTCCCAATAGTCCTTAGGTGGTCCCTTTTAAAAATGTGCCCGGCAAGTCAACACGCCATCCTAGATTGCCGTTAGTGGGATCTTTGTCGAAAAATGGACCCTATATTCAAAGATCTATTCCTCTGAAACTACTGGGCCAATTGGAACCAAACTTGATCAAAATGGTCCTTAGATGACCCTTTTTACAAAAAAATGTCTAGCTAGTTCATAACATATCCATGATGGCCGCCAGCGGGGAACGCGGTTTTAACATTGGACCCTATGGGAAAGCAATCAAAGATATTCTTCTCTGAAACCACTCCGGCAATTGGAACCAAATTTGTTCATAAAAGTCCTTGGGTGGTCTCGTTTCAAAATTGTGTCCGACAAGTCTGCACTTCATCCAAGATGGCTGCCATCCGGGGAACTTTGTCGAAATTGAACAATATTGCAAAAATCTTCTCCTCTGAAAATACTCGACCAATTGGAACCAAACCCAGTCACAATGGTCCTTAGGAGGCCCCTTTTTAAAATGTGTTGGGCAAGTCCACATTATATCCAAGATGTCCGCCAGTAGGGAACGCGGTTTTAACATTGGACCCTATAGGGAAACATATTCAAAGATCTTCGCCTTTGAAAGTACATAGCCAACTGGAATCATACTTGATCACAATGGTCCCTACTTGGTCCCCTTTATAAAATGTGTCCAGAATGTCCGCATAGCATCCAAGATGGCAGTCAGCGGGGAACATTGTTTAACCTTGGACCCCATGGGAAATCATTCGAAGATGTCCTCTGAAAATACTAAGCCAATTGGAACCAAATTTAGGCACAATGATTCTAAGATGGTCTTCTTCAAGAAATGAGACCCATCAAAAATAGCTGCCAATGGGAACATAGTTTAATTTTGCAACAAATTTAATTTTGAATCAAATAACAACAATGTCTATCAACAAACTTGAAAATGAGACCCGTAAACGTCGGAATTATTTTGACATATTGTGTCAGCTATGGCTCATGTGAGCGATACAGGCTCTGAAGAGCCTCTTGTTTTGTTTTTTTTTTTCGGCTTTTATTTCCAAGTACTATTTGTATACGAAAATCGTTGGCGTAGTTAATTATGTACATGTACACTTCGCCTTAATGGGCATTTTCCATCGACAATGACACATGATGACATATTTCCAATTCTTTTTCCTCTACATTTGCTATGTATTTAAGGTGTCCTCAACTCAATTTAATGCCCTTAACAATCAACCAAGTCTGATATTTTGATCGTTCTGTCACTTATTTTTACCTTTCAAAGCCAAAGCTGTTTTAATAAACTTTTCTTATTTCTGTTCACTCTTACCTGGACTATTGTTCGTTTTGGAATGATATTAGTATCAATTTTAAACATTTCCTGAAGTGGTTCATGTGCCTGCAAATAAAACAAAGACAAGATTAATGTGGTAAACTAAACGTAACTTCAGCAAACACGCATTGTTGTATGTAGAAGCAGTGATACTAATACAGCAATCACTGACATCAGAGAGTTTGGACTGTCTAGTCCTTTTTGCTCTCTAAAGAAAAATGTTTAGCATGTCGTTAGGGAAGCTCAGAATAATAGTCTAACAAGATAATGGAACAATGTGTACCAAAATGAAATGTCTGAACAAACAAAAATACGTACAACAGCAAAGAGGCGTATAGGTGTAATACTGTAAGTGTTGTTCATTTTGACAAACTTAAAAATAAAAACAAAATCTCAATTTTGATGTTTATTTCTTTATTGCTACATTGATAAATCTAAATTTGCTGTGCCTTTCATTTTTTCTGATGAGATGCTATAAAATTTAAAATGCATGTTTTGTTATGTCCAATTCTATGTAGATTTAAATCTAAATATTACATGAGATTTGTACTTACTGCAAAGTTTAGAAGAGCTCCCATGAATGTAATAATGAACATACTAGTTACTGCACCCATTAACGAACCAACCATTGCAATGATATCTGCAATCGAAAAACGGTTTCCGGTAGCCCCATAAAGCATTAAACAAACAACGGGTAATCCATAGCAATACACGTCTAGAGTTATATAACGGAATATCATATTTCCTTTGTCAAACACTTCTACCAAATATTCATGCTGGAGTCGAATGGTTTCCATGGTAGCTGTTTTCCCGTCTTTGATAATTTTCATGACTTCAAGAAAGATACGTTTCAATTCCAGTTTAAATATGTAAACAGTTACTAACAAAAACAACATGTTTGAAAATATCACTAAATGACACAGAATCCCTAACACACAAAACAAAGCCACAATGAAACTGAAAGTAATTCCTTCTTTATTTTCAAATGGAGTTAAAACTGAAGTTATAAGTAATGTGTCGCCGTAAAATGCAACGAAATATGAAATAAAAAGGCTCAAGTAATATACAATTGAAATAACGACTGTTCCGATTGAGAGCATAGAAGTGACAAGTCTAGCTTTTTCGTGACTTGGATGAATCCCATATTTTTCATGATATGAATTGAGTGCTTGAATGAATCCTTGAATGTGCTTTTTGTTCAAAATATAACATCCTACTGAGGTGACAGATAACATCACATAAAACCATAGGTATGACATAAGTCCAACAATTTCATATGGGTGGCTGGATCCATTTCTAAAAACAGTTAAGTATCGGATACTAGCCAGAAGTATGACCAGCTGAATGCCAACACAGTAAAATCAATGGGCTTTTGTCGTCCAACTCGAGCTTGACTTATATGATGGAGAATATGTTCCTGATAGCTTCAGTAGCCGAACAATTGGTTCAAAAATATCGGTAGCAATTTCTTTATGTTTAGTTGTGTCATATGACGATATTGCTTGTTGATGACTTTCTTCGGAAGGCAGTTGGCTTTTGTCTGGATATATCTTCTTCATTTTTGACTGTCTCAATAGAATATACAATGTAATATAAATTTGTAGTGAAAAACGATAGCGTTATTCCAAAACTCCTCTAATATTTTTTATCCACGCTTTTTACGATTCCAATTAAAATCAAATTGTCATTTAATAGTAACAATACTTAAAATAAGGTTTTATAGATACATTGGTTATAGTGTATTGATTTTATAATAATAAAAGGCCAGGCTTGGTATAGAGTTACGTGAACGAATTATTTCAACAGTTCGCATAACTGCTTCTATTATATTTTGAGGGGGGTGTCCTATATACTGGTATACAGATGTGCAGCAAGTCGGGTGTTTTTTTTTTTACAAAATCTAGTATTTCAATTTCAAAATTATCAATTTCCCGAACAAGGACAGTTGTATTCCAGCTTCTCCTGCATACGGTGTGTATGTTTCACAATTGATTCGTTACGCGAGAGCAAGCACAAATTATACAAACTTTCTCATTAGACATAGTTATCTGCGTGACCGCCTTGTCAATCAAGGGTTCAAAAAAGTCCTTCTCGTACGATCATTAAAAAAGTTCTTAAATAAATCAGTCCCTTGAGGAAAAATTTGAAGTCTCCGTCCGAAATCTGATTGAATTTTTTTTTCTGCTTAATACCGGGATGGTCATTTCTTTTAACTCTCCACGACCTTTCAATAGCAAATGCTGTTACGTTGCTACCGGACACTACCACAATGTAAGGGGAGGTCGGCCATATCATAAAATCGCCACTTCTTTTGAAATGCCGTACCAAATCAGGTCCATTGCGCACGACAATTTTACAAAATTACTTTTGAAGTGTAAAAAATTCTATTGAAGTTTTAGATAAATTACAATCTATAGATAGACCAGTTTAATCTATTGACAGTTATGATTTTTCTACACTTTATACAACCCTTCCACATAATTTGATTAAATCCAAATTGGGTCAACTTATTAAATAGTCCTTTAAATTTTCGGGTCTTCAGTTTATTTGCTGCAACAAAAAGCAAGGATTCTTCTCCAATATTACTTACAACAATTTTTGCTCCTGGACATGTGATGATATGATTAAGGCACCGAATCTCTTGCTAGACAACATTTATGTTCGTTTCGTCACCATTGTTTATCATCAGGCCATTGGAGTTCCCATGAGTACTAATTGTGCACCTCTCATTGCATATCTTTTTCTGTTATGTTACGAACGGGGTTTCATGAGGAAACTACAGAATGCAACTGTACCTAATAGTGATAAACTTATTTCTATTTTCAGTGATAACAGCAGGTACATTGACGATATCCTTACTANGACTCTGGTAAAATAAAAACTACTAAAGTTTATGATAAAAGGAATGATTTTGATTTTACTATTACTAATTGCCCCTTTCTTGACGGCGACAATCCCCTAGATCCATCCTACGGGATGTATATATCTCAACTTGTACGATTCGCACGCATTTGTTTTACCCTTGATAATTTCAATGAGCGTAACCTTACTCTCACATCTAAACTTTTACAACAAGGTTACAGATTTCATAAATTATTAAATACTTTTAAGAAGTTTTATAGAAGATATGAACATTTGATATCTAGATATGACGTGATTCGCAAACAGCTAATTACAAAGGGCATTTCTCATACTCGATTTAATGGAAATTTTGTTAAAAAATGTCAACAACTGATAAATAATACAGACAAACTGGGACGTAACTTACATTCTTTGCGTAAAAGTGGATATCGACGAGATATTCTGAGCAAATTTGTAAAATTTGTTTTGGATTCCACTGACCTGAAGACTTTGCAAATATACTGGCCTCTCACTGATACTGTCGATGTATACTGAAAAACATGACGACCAGACCCTTCGGTAGTTTTGAGTTTGATTTTTCTTCCGTAGTGCGACAGTGTTTTACCAGCAGACTAGATTCCTTGAGCTAGCCGACAGTTTAGCGGCGAGACCTCTTAGACCCTTCCTTCAAAATTACGTTTTGTCATATGCTTTTTCTGTTCCAAGATAGTGGTCATTGAGTTAGTAGTCTACAAAATTGGGTTTTATTCGCATTTTTATGATACTATAGGGAAACGGGATACAGAAAGGGAAGGTTTGGGTACCCATAAACCGGTTTAACCATAACACTGGCTTTTGTTAGTGCCGATACCAAGTCCGGCTATCCCGGGTTCCTATCGTTATTTATGTTTGTCTCTTGTTTTCATTGTTGTTTTTCTGGTGCAGTTTCCTTGCCTGGCCATTGTAGGCGTTTACTGTTATCCTGTTTTTTTGTAATTCAAAAACCTCATACTTCGCAAATGTGCAAATGATGTCGGCATAAGAGTAAAAGGAATGCAAAATAACCGACAACAGGTAACATTTACAATGGCCGAAAAGTATAATTGTATGTCATAATCTGCCAGGGAACTACACAGGAAAAACACAAATAAGACAAAATCAAACGTAAACAACGATAGGAACTCGGGAAAGCCGGACTTGATACCGGCACAAGCAAAAGCCAGCGGTAGGGTTAAACCGGTTTATGGTTACCCAAACCTCCCCTTCATCTGTCCCGTTTTCCTATAGTATAATAAACATACGAGTGAGAACCGAACCGTCAATCCAAAACGAACAATCCAAAGACAATGGCAACATCAGAAAGAAAAAAGAAAAAAAAACAGAGACACAACATGGGTACGACACAGAAAAGAAAAATGAAGACACACACACACACAAAGATGAACAACACGAACCCAATAAAAAAACCATGGGTGAGATCAGGTGCACCGGTAGAGTTAGCATCTCCTGCTTCTTATAAGACACCCGCCGTGTTGAACATGTCAAATCCGGGAGAGTAAACAACAATTAAGCTTTAGGGGAAAGATCTGTTGTCATCTGGGAAACAGATATCCCATAGCAGTCCACAAGATGGTGATGTCGACCGTAAAACATCTGGAGGGATGATTTCAAGTTTTGGGCAACATACCCTTGTTGAAGTAGCCTATTTGTGAGCAACCGGGCTCTATCAAGGAAGTCACTGTATCGAACACAGGCTCTTGAATAGCGAATGAGCTGGGAGATGTAAAATCCATATGCCCACGCTGTTGGGATGTTGCTACAAAGAAAAGGGAAGTTTACTATTGGAAAGGTGAAGTCATCGCGTTTGTCGTACAGCTTAGTTGGAAGTCTACCTCTGTTGTCAATTTCAAGGTGAAGGTCAAGGATCGAGGCTGATGTAGAATTGTATGTGGTATCCTTAATTTCGACAAAATATCATCTATATAACGGAAGCTAAAATTGAACGATTGGGCCAGTTTTTTATCTTTATTTTGAAGAAGCTCTTCGATGAATTCAGTCTCATAAGAGTGAAGAAACAGGTCGGCTAGGAGAGGCGCACAGTTTGTGCCCATAGGAATTCCGATAGTCTGTTGAAAAACCGGTCCTCAAAACTGGACAAATATATTGTCGATCAGAAACTTTAACATTTTAATCACTTCTTCCTCTATATATTTTTCTCCGATTCGGAGTCATTTTCCACAAAGTAGGCTTTTTCTCTACCTACAACAATGTACCTAAATCTTCGTTCAACGTTCTTAAGGGAGAAACATCTATGAATTAAACCTTTCAGCCGAGATTTTAGTTGTTCATAAGGAATAGTAGTGTAAAGTGTGAAGAAGTCGAAAGTTTTAATGCTGTTAAAGTGTGATAATGATCTACAGTTTAAGATGTCAAGTAGATCTTTTGAGTTTTTCAAAATCCACATTTCATTTACACTGCTTCTTGAAAAACAAGTATTACAGTATTTTTGAAGGCCCTCTTTAACAGCTGTCAAGATGGAGGTTAGCAATTTAGATTAGGTTTTGTAGAGCATTTGGCAGATCCAGCGATGTATCGTTCTTTGTATGGGCATTTATGTAACTTAGGTACCCAGTACAAAGAGGGGAGATCTGTGTCTTCATCCTTGGTGGAAATCCCGAAGGAAAGCAAAACAGATTTATGGTTCTGTAATATCTCCTCCTTTGACAGAGTAGTAGCTGCGTAAGTTGGATTGCCGTTGGAATTATCAATACCTAGTTCTTTCTTTAAACAATTTATATAATGATTTTTGCAAATAAAAATGATATTATTTGGGACCTTATCGGCAGGAACGACGACATATTTGTCATGAATGGAGGACAAGTAACTGGCCACATCAGCATTTGTGAAAACTGATGATGCTCTAGTTCTGATTGACCCTCGTAGCTGATTGATTCGTTTAAGAATCATCGACCTCACAGCCTTAATCCACTCTAAAAGGGAATCAAGGTCTTCATCTTGTTCAAGCTTAATCCATTTTCTGGCGTAGTCCTCTACAGCATCCATAAGAAGTTTAAAATTTTGTTCCCAGTTGAGTTGATGGAACGTGGTTCACGGAATTTAGGTCCTTTTGCAAGGACATCACGGAGAGACTTGTTTTCAATGATACTCAAATCTCCCGTTATGACGTGACCACAGGGACTATATCTATATGGTGAATCAGAACATGAATAATCGGGTGGTTTAGACTTGATGTAGTCGGTGGTAAGGTTTTACAATACACGTCTATGGTTGAAAATTTTAGACGCGATTGGTGAAGTATAGGTGTACGAATTGATCGGGACTGATGTGTGTTTGAAATATGGGGGTATTTTGTTTTTTACATTTTCGTGATGCAAGATATTGGCTAGGTTAATAGCATCCAAACCCTTATTAGCGAATTTGATGGGTAGAAATGAACGGCGTTCTTCTACATTGGCGCGTTCTTTAACAGGGTTGAATAACCTATGTTGACCAATATCAAGTATAACAGCATCTAACTTGTATAAAGATGAGGATTGATCAGTGCAGGTATTTTCTAAAGACGTTTTATACAGAGAATTATTAATAGTGAAATCAAAATTATCCCTTTTATCATATATTTTAGTTTTTATTTTACCAGAGTCAATAATGATAAAATAATAATCCTGAAAAGGGCAGTATTTAGAATCATTGTTAGAATTTTTTTCAGTTCTTGTTGGTAAATGATGTCTACATAATCTGAGAATTGTCAATAGTAAGGATATTGTCAATACACTTGCTATAGCTATTGAAAACAGAAATAAGTTTATCACTGTTTTGTATGGTTCCGTTCTGAAGTTTTTTCATGAAGTCTCCTTCGAAACAAAACAGAAATAGATCTGCAATGAGAGTTGTAAAATTTGTACCAACGGGAATACTTATGACCTGTTGATAAATAGTGTTGCCAAAACGAACAAAAATCTTGTCCAGCAAAAGATTGAGTGCATTAATCATATTATTACATGTCCAGGAATAATAATTGTTGTATGTAATATTAGAGAAGTATGTCTTAAATTTTGTCCGTTTTAGTTTATGAATGAAATAAAGGTTAAACTAAACCATACATTCAGACACGTAAATGTGTATTGTTTGATTCGGATTTTGAACTTGCATCTTTTCGAATACGTAAATTGTGAATTATAACCTCAGAGACTCAGACCGCAAAGATGGGCAATCTGCCTCGTCTTAGGTCGTTACGAGAATCGAAATAATTCATGGCATGGATATGGTTTCTGACATTTAACCATGGGCTTGGCGTTCATATTCGAAAAAATAGCCACACATGAATGCTCAGGGTCAAATTTGAATATGAAGGACCAGTTGTTCCAAAAATATTTTTTTTCTTATAGGGTTTAAATATAAACTTTATTATACTTTACATAGTATCTTTCAGAGCAGGACATGCTTACCCTTCCGAAGCAGGTGATGTCTCTCTTTGAGAGCTCACACTGTTATTGCTGATAGAGAACAGATTACCAATAGGGTCTAAATAGGAAAGCCAAAA
>MJUU01001494.1:173549-191632 GCA_002080025.1 Modiolus philippinarum
CGTGGTTCACGGAATTTAGGTCCTTTTGCAAGGACATCACGGAGAGACTTATTTTCAATGATACTCAAATCTCCCGTTATGACGTGACCACAGGGACTATATCTATATTGTGAATCAGAACATGAACAATCTGGTGGTTTAGACTTTATGTTGTCGGTGGTAAGGTTTTACAATACACGTCTATGGTTGAAAATTTTAGACGCGATTGGTGAAGTATAGGTGTACGAATTGATCAGGACTGATGTGTGTTTGAAATATGGGGGTATTTTGTTTTTTAAATTTTTGTGATGCAAGATATTGGCTAGGTTAATAGCATCCAAACCCTTATTAGCGAATTTGATGGGTAGAAATGAACGGCGTTCTTCTACATTGGCGCGTTCTTTAACAGGGTTGAATAACCTATGTTGACCAATATCAAGTATAACAGCATCTAACTTGTATAAAGATGAGGATTGATCAGTGCAGGTATTTTCTAAAGACGTTTTATACAGAGAAAATTAATTAAATTATTAATAGTGAAATCAAAATTATCCCTTTTATCATATATTTTAGTTTTTATTTTACAAGAATCAATAATGATAAAATAATAATCCTGAAAAGGGCAGTATTTGGAATCATTGTTAGAATTTTTTTTTCAGTTCTTGTGGGTAAATGATGTCTACATAATCTAAAACTGAAAATTGTCAATAGTAAGGATATTGTCAATACACCTGCTATTGAAAATAGAAATAAGTTTATCAATGTTTTGTATGGTTCCGTTCTGAAGTTTTTTCATGAAGTCTCGTTAGAAACAAAACAGAAATAGATCTGCAATGAGAGTTGTAAAATTTGTACCAACGGGAATACTTATGACCTGTTGATAAATAGTGTTGCTAAAACGAACAAAAATCTTGTCCAGCAAAAGATTGAGTGCATTAATCATATCATTACATGTCCAGGAATAATAATTGTTGTATGTAATATTAGAGAAGTATGTCTTAAATTTTGTCCGTTTTAGTTTATGAATGAAATAAAGGTTAAACTAAACCATACATTCAGACACGTAAATGTGTATTGTTTGATTCGGATTTTGAACTTGCATCTTTTCGAATACGTAAATTGTGAATTATGACCTCAGAGACTCAGACCGCAAAGATGGGCAATCTGTCTCGTCTTAGGTCGTTACGAGAATCGAAATAATTCATGGCATGGATATGGTTTCTGACATTTAACCATGGGCTTGGCGTTCATATTCGAAAAAATAGCCACACATGAATGCTCAGGGTCAAATTTGAATATGAAGGACCAGTTGTTCCAAAAATATTTTTTTTCTTATAGGGTTTAAATATAAACTTTATTATACTTTACATAGTATCTTTCAGAGCAGGACATGCTTATCCTTCCGAAGCAGGTGATGTCTCTCTTTGAGAGCTCACACTGTTATTGCTGATAGAGAACAGATTACCAATAGGGTCTAAATAGGAAAGCCAAAACTCATCTAAGGACAGAGCTATGCAAGAGGGAGATACTCCTTAGGTTTTAAAAAAAATTCTTAAATTTAGATATTGCAAATTCTCAAATAAAATCGGTTTTTCGGGCCAGCACCGAAGTACTGGCTACTGGGTTGGTGAATACCCTCGGGGACTAACAGTCCACCAGCAGTGGCATCGACCTAAAGTGTGCTTATGAAGAAACTAAATTACTGTAAGTTCGGTATTTTGTTATTTATTGCCACTGGGGCGATGCCTCTTATGGTTGACTGTTAGTCCCCGGGAGAATTCAGCTATCCAGTAGCCAGTACTTCTGTGCTGTTTAGATTTAACAAAATTTTGTTCTAAACTAAGGAGTATCTCCCTTTCACATAGGTCTTTCCTTAGGATATTTTTGGCTTAACTATTTGGATCATATTAGCAATTTGTTCTCTGTCAGCTCTTGCACATTTTTTTCTCAATTGTTCTCCAAATTTCTTGATTTGATTTGCACTGAAGAGACGTAAGTTGTCCAACTGCGCATGTGTAGAAACTAAATTAACAGTTACTCCGGTATTTTGTTAAATTATTTACACCTGTTTTATTATTAAGATAAATTTTCCTTAACCTGTCCCTTACCCATATTTCACGTCTGATTTCAGATTCAAATCTTATCGTTCAGACGTATTGTAACATATTTACTAGGAATACAATCTCTTGCAGTTGCCATAAAGAATGTCTTTGAATTACATACTTGCTTCATCAACGAACGGGGATCATTGATGATAGAATCTCAATCCAAGTTTGAAATAATCATTCGAAATAATGGACAACTACCTTTATTATCTAACCAACCATTTCTACGATTTGAGATATTATTCCTATAACCTTAATAAAAAAATATATATAGGTTAGGTCTTGGTCAATTGTAAACATGTCTGTCAATTTGGATAGTATTGTATTCTGTAACAGAAACGGTGTCTGTCAGTAATACAGGGTCTAATAAAGAATGGGAATTTTGCCCATATCTTGTTGGAATAAATTAAGGTTTTCTAGACCAAGTTGAGTTATAAAATCATCTACGTCGCTGAGAAGTTGGTTCAGAAAATCTATGTTATAGTCACCGATAATGATAAGTTTACAAGAATAATCTTGCGGGAGTGTCCGGTTGCAATGCAACAGCAATTGCTATCGAAATGTCGAAGACAGTTGAAAAAAAATATCATCCAAGTATTACATAAAAACTCTTGAATCAGAATTCGTACAGAAACTTAAACTTCCACAATGGACTGATATCTATTGAAGAACTTTTGCAATGATCGTATGAGAAGGAATTTCTTGAAGCGTTGATTAATATGGCGATCAAGAAGATAACTATGTCTAATAAGAAAGTCTGTATAGTTTGTGGAAGTGACTACATCATGACTTCTTCAAATAAAGATCAAAATATTAAAATAGAAAAGGAAAAGATACCAGGAAATACTTTTACGATGGTCGAAAATCACGATCACATGCAATAATTCACAATTGAACAACACCAGAAAAACGCTAATTAACGAAAAAAGCCAAAGGAGCTCAGGGCAGCCGGACTTGGTACCGACACTTCCAAGGGATAGCGGTAGGGTTAACCCGGTTTATGGGTGCCCAAACCACCCCTTTATCTGACCCGTTTCCCTATTGCACAATAAACAAAGTTAGTTTTCTCCTTAGAGTTTAATAATATTTTTTCATACATACAAACAATAGGATAGCACAACACGTTATTAAAGCTTATTAATAGTCCTGTACTAGAACATATTTATAATGCAACAATTGCAATCACATAAGAATTCTATAAACATTTTTTACAAACTGTTAATGATCAAAGAATACTAGTATATATATATATATATAATTATATATTATAATTATATTTTTTATTTCTCCCTCCGGGCATTCATCTCGTATTACATTCGTGTTAACCAGCGTCCAGAATGTAGTTCTGAATATATTTAGATTTACTTTTATACATAGTTTTTGTTTGATTTCATTTTTACTTTGTTTTGATAAAGACACGGATAGTTGTCGAAATATCAACTGAATTAATTGTGTACTATTCACGTTCGTCTATTGTTTGTTATATAATTATATATATTTATGACAAGGAGCAATAATGTAACAAGTTACCGAAATGAACAGAAGAAAAAGAAGAATGTTAAGAAAATGAAGAATAGGTATATCATTTAAACATCTTTGTTTAATACAGATATGGACTAGTTCAAATACTTATGAATTCGTTTAATCGTCTACGTCATCATTTCCAAACATGGGCCTCATTATCAATGTCATTTAAATTTCATAATAAATCAGACCTTTTGTTATAATAAAGAATGCATTCAAGAGGGAAGTGGTGCTGTTTATATGATAGTCTGACAATAGTTACAATCAATGTTTAATCATTGGCTTTCACCAAGTATGAAAAAGAAAAGAAATGGGGTAAATGTCAAGGAGACAACATCCCATATCCAGGTTAAAACGACCCAAAACAAAGCATCTAAATGACTAATTACCGATTATTGTAAAAGTATTTCTTGTTGATTGCCATTTCGCCAACTTATGTCTCTTCAGTTTAGATGAAATCATTTCAAACCATGAACCCCCAAAAAGTGCATAAAGCTGATAGAGAACAAATAGCCAGTACGATTTGAATGAGATTCCAAAGTCAGCAAAGGATATAGCTTTCCACTAGGGAGCAACTAGGTAAAAACAAACATTAAAATTATTGCAGTTGGAGTTAACATATGTGTTATGGTCTCATGTTCATTTACTCCATATCCTTTCGTGAAATATTTACATATTGTAAGTTTCCAAATGAAATAGTTTTCGGTCAAGCACCGAAGTACTGACTACTGAGTTGGTGAATTCAATCGAGTTCCAACAATCCACTAGCAGACACATCTTCCCGGTGGTAGTAGATAACAAAATACAGAAGTTACCGTAAATGTGGTTATGTAGATGGTTATTTGCTTTTACATGTTTTTCGGTTAATGAACTTCCAAACGTTTTGGTTTAATCTGCACTGAGCAGACATAAGTTGTCAAAATGCGCATATGCAGAAAATAAATTATCAGTACCTCGGTATTTTGTTATTTAAACAATACATCGGCAAACGAATACCAAAGCAAGAACGAAGAAGGGGAGAGTTCTAAAACCATAAATCCTAAATCACGGCAATTCACATCCACAACGAATTTAGACAGTATGACAAAGACAAAACAAATTAACATTTCTCAAAAAGAACAGGAACGCCACACAACTAAAGCACTAGCAGTGTGAACCCCTTTAAAACTGAGGTATCATCAGGTGCTCCGGAAGGGTAAGTATGATATGCTCCACGCGTGGCACCCGTCACACTGCCAGTGAAAAGTCCGACCGGTTCTGTCACAGTCAGTGTTAGTCCGGTAACAAACTCTGGATCTACCCAAAGATATCTGTTCTCATTTGCGAAATAGAAACATTGCAACGGTCTCTCCACCGAAACTTCTGTAGTGACAATTGCAATAGTGATTGAACATACCCTTGATGTATAAGTTTTTGAGACAGTGATTTCACTCTGTTGACAAAATCGCTGTACAAACTACAAGCAGGGTAATAACGAATGAGTTGTGAAATGTACACGCCATATGCCGGAGATGTGGGAATATTACAGCTCAAAACAGAAATTTTACCATTGGAAAGTCAAAATCATCACGTTTGTCGTAAAGTTTTGTTTTCAGACGTCCAGAGGTGTAGGTCCAGGTATGATGCTGATGATGGTGTATCAGTGGTCTCTTTAATTTCGATATCATTTGGGTATATCAGATGAAGGTTATCCTTAAATAGAGGATTGTTCAATGAAAGAACATCATCTATATAACAGAAACTGAAATTAAAGGATTTGGCTAGGTAATTGTGTTTTTTCTGAACTAGCCCTTATATGAACCTGGCTTCATACGAATAAAGAAACAAATCGGCTAAAAGTGGCGCACAAGTAGTCCCCATAGGTATCCCTATTGTCTGCTGGAAGTCTTGTCCTCCAAATTCTACAAATGTGTTATGAATCAAGAATTCCAGCATTTCGATGACATTCCTCTCTGTATACTTTTTGTGTGAATCAGTGTGATGTTTAAGAAAATATGCCCCATCTTTACCTATCACTAAATTTGAATATATTCTTTCTTTTTAGTACAGAAAGACTGATGTATTAAATCCCGGAGTACTGACTTTAACTTATCGTGTGAAAGAGTAGTATAGAGATTAAAAAATCAAATGTTTTGACAATGTTGCAGTGGTTGAGTTCAGTTGAAGTATAGAGATTAGAAAATCAAATGCTTTGACACTGTTGCAGCAGTTGAGTTCAGTTGAAGTATAGAGATTAGAAAAATCAAATGTTTTGACACTGTTGCAGTGGTTGAGTTCAGTTGAAGATAGATATTCTAATAAGTCACAACTTATGTCTCTTCAGTATGTTAAGATCAGATCAAATCCAAACATTACCAAAACCAGGAAAACAATTAAGAATCGAACACATTTCACCAATTTTTCATCTGTCATTTTGAACAAAATTGGTCTTTCAATGGCTTACATTACAGAATTTAAAATATGGAGAAATATGGTCTTGTCGTCTTGAACTTGCTATGAGGTATGAACAGAGTTCATAATGGAAGGCTTTGTGGTGACTTCAATATGAAGAACAATTATAAAAGCGTTATTCCTTTGCTTGATTTTGCCATGTATTGGTGAGGACTTTGTCTTATGTGTATTTACACAATATTCTTTTATTGTTTATTTAAGTCTGCAATGTGGAATCCGTATCCCCCTGCGTTTGATGTATGCTCTCTATGTATTTCAGTTATGGTGTACTTGTTTTTGAGTGAATTTCTGATATTGATACACCATTATACTTTCAAAGTTTTGCAGTCTCTTAATTTTACTCTAATCACCTGTGTACAGTCCCTACATTTTATGATTTTATCAAGTTTTCTTTTAATTGACTCGATGAATGCCCTGTAATTGTTTAAATATTGTGATTGTCGGGTAACGGATGGCAGCGATTGCAAAAACAATGTGTTAGTTATTTCATTTTTTAGCAATCCTGCTTCCAATAACAAAAGGCAAAATACATGGATATAATTCCAATTGCTAATACAACGTCCAATTTCATTGGTCAACGTCATGAACAACAAAGAAGTTATTTTCTCGATAAACTTTTTTTGCCCATTAATACACTCCGATGTTAAAAAGTGCAGTATATGGTGACGTCAGATTCAGTGAAAACATTGTTTTAAGTTCAAAGGATTGGAATTATAAGAAATAAAAATAATTTTGGAGGAGTTTATGGATGTGTAAACGTGGCCTTTCACTCACAAAATCTACATAAAGTCCTTCGGACTTTATTTCGTTTGTGAGCGAGTCGGCCGCGTTTACACATCGATAAACTCCTCCAAAATTATTTTTATTTCTATAATATCCTTTTTCCGACGTCTAGCAATGAATTCCGTTCAAACCGGTTATGGGACCGTCTTGAAATTACTATGAAGTATGAACAGAATTCATTGTTGAAGCCTTCATGGGGACTTCAACAAGAAGAACAACAATAAATTGCTTGGGTTTTTCATGTATTTGTGGAGACTTTATCTTCTGTGCATTTACTCCATATCATTTCATTGTTTACATGAGCTTTTAAAGTTGGTCAATTTGGAATCAATAAAATCAAGAACTTACAACGAATTAACTTACATTCCGTGTCTCTATCGTTGTTTATGTTTTTCTTTTGTCTTGTGCTTTTCATGTGTAGTTTCCCTGGCAGATTGTGGCATGTGATTGTAATTTTCAGTCATTGTAGATGTTTCCTGTTAACCTTATTTTACAACTGATAATAAAAGTTAAAAAAGAAATACAGAAAAATGGACCGATATTTTGGTAAATCTGCCTTTCAGTTGGATATAGTATGATGCCCTAACAGAGCAATGACATATATTGATTATAAGACTAACGCATTTTATTACAGCCTTTCTGTATTTTTACTAATGTTTAGCCAGGCATTAGAACACTTAACTTCTTTCCATTACCGAGGGAAAATGATTTCGGTCTATTGCCTGGCTACCCATTAAATACATGTTTTATTACCTAATCTGCACAAAAGAGAAGTAAGTGAGAACGAACCGTCAATCCCAAAACGAATAATCGAAGGACAATGGCAACATCGAAAACATCAAAGAATCAAAAACACAATATGAGTACGGCACAGAAAAGAAAAATAAAGACACACACACACAAAGATGAATAACAAGGGAAAAAAAGGCATGGATAAGATCAGGTGCACCGGTAGAGTAAGCAACTCCTGTTTCTTATAAGAAGCTCCTGTTTCTTATTTTGAGAAATAAGTTGTCGAAATTGCCGTCTGCAAAACTCAAATTTAGTGCAAGATATTTTACTTATATTATTTATCTGATACACAAATGATCATTGGTAACAAAATGCTTTAAAATATCTGAACATTTACAGTGTCTTTTAAAATTAACATTTCTAATTATCTACATATATGGAAGATCATGTGCATGTCCATTCAAAATTTTAAAACCAAAATTAGTCTTGACTTTTTGAAGTGTTCATGGTGTTTTGTAGTATTTTTTCAAAAAACAGTAATCTGGGGTTGTTCATAATAAAGAACTTTGTTGAAATATATTCAGTGTCGTGGAGTGTTTGCTCTTTGTCGAAGGTCTCATGGTGACTTCAAGATGAAGAACAACATTAAAAGCGTTGTTCCATTTGCTTAATCTTACTATCTATTTAAAGGGATTTTGTCACATGTGCATATACTCCTTAATTTGTTCATTTACGGTGGAGTTTGTCTCTCGTGTAGATCGGAGTCCGTAAAAAGATTCCCCGTGCTAGAAGTGTATGCTCTTTTTATTTTGTAAGTTATGATGTACTTGCTCATGTGAGAATTTCTAATATGAATGCACTATCAAAATTCAGAATTTGGCTCTCTTGTTTTGTAAAAATTAAACTATTTTTCTGGCCATCTGTATATATATATATATTGCTCACACCTCCTGATTTTACTTGCCAAGTTTTCTTATAATCAACTCGATGAGTGTCCTGTTATCGTTTATATGTTGCATTGTCTATTGGTCCCTTTGTCGGGCAACGGATGAGTGTTGATATGAGTACTCTGCCCGATATGTTATACTTGTTGACGACCCCGCGTCAGTGACAAAAAGGATACATGGATGTAGCGTTGTTCATCATTTAACAAGTGAATTCCGCTCAAACCGATGCTTGGGGTCGTTTTGAACTTACTATAGGGTAGGAGTGTTCGCTCTTTATTAGAGGTCTCGTGGTGACTTCAAGATGCAAAAAAACAATAAAAGAGTTGTTCCATTTGCTTAATCTTATCATTTGTTTATAGGGATTTTGTCTCATGTACATTTATTCTATGTCCATTTATTTTTTCATTGAACGTCCACATAGACACAAGTGTTGGAAAGCTTGAAGATGTATTATAATTGTTTAATGAAATGAAAAGCGTGTATTCAAATGATATAGTAAATATTTCGAAGCAATAAACCATGCAGATTTTTCAAAACAAATTGATCAAGCTCATTTTGGGCAGTTTTAGCGATTTACAATGCAAACAATTTATAATATTCCAACTGATTTATAGTGTAGTCATAAATAATTGGAACGATAAGAATTAAAACACACTTCTTCTTTGTATTATTTGATATTGATTTGGGTTTTGTGGTGTCAGAAAAAGCAACTAAAAAGCTATTAGTTGATTATTTTGCCGTTTTGTTGTAAAGTAGAAAACAAATACTATAAACCTTCGTTAATATAACTTACTTTGTTAACCTTTGTTCGCTGTTATCCTGACAGTTTTAAATTCAGCCAATGTTTTGAACCCACGACATTTGATTTTTGATTACGAGTTCTATGATGGTCAACTCATAATAAATCAATAAAAAAGATAACAGGAAACATCCACAATGTCTGACAATTACAATTACATGCCACAATCTGCCCATGGGGTCACAACTATACAAATCTCAACCGAATTACTATATCGATATCACTACTGAATTAGTGGCTTAAAATGATGGAAATTCATATGCAAATAAGCTACCAAATAAATGAATTTACAAACCAGAACCACTGTTGTAGGAGGAAATCTGTTATTGAATACCTACCGATTCACAACAAAAACCACAAATTATAAATCATTATCAAATAACTACCGAATCACTTCAAATTTACTAAAGAACATTTAAAATCATTACCAAGTTACTCTCAAACAATTTCAAATCACTACAAAATGCCTACAAAGTTATAAAAAATCTCGACCAAATTCTTACAAATCACTAAGAGCAAATCAATATCGAATAACAATCAGATCACTGCAGAAATCAGATTCAAAATTATTTATACACGAAGAACAAATTTTCCAATTCATGCACATATGGGTGCTACACTTTTACTGTGTACACAGGTTTCATACAGTTCTGTTTGTTTGTTTTCCTGGTGTTTAACGTAATTTCAGAAGTATTTCTGCTCTGTCGTGACGGTGAGTTTTGCGACGGAGGAATGCGGGGTGCCAAGAGAGAACAACCGAGCTTTGGACGGTACTGAAATACCTTATCAAGTATCGAGAGCACACTTTTTATGGGTTACAAAAGGCCAAAACTAACAACGCAGAGTTGATACACTCAGTTTTGGTACATAAACTTTAAATATTTTTATTGTGTATGAAAAAGAAAGGAAATGTCAAGGAGACAACATCCCATATCCAGGTTAAAACGACCCAAAACAAAGCATCTCAGGGTCACCGTAGGGTCTTCAACACAGTGAAGAACCTCACACCATATAGCAAGCCCTTAAATGGTCCCAAAAAGGTAAATAAGTGAATAAATCAATGGAAACAAACCACATCCAATAATCCAAATATCAAGAAACTATCAAGAAAATATCAAGTTATGGTATTACATGTATCTCGATGAGATTAGATTAGTCAATTACAGTAATAATGGAGATAATCCTTTAGCCAACCAAAACGGTCCAGAGATCTAGGGATCCCAGATGGCGACTGTATAAAGTTATGATTATGTTCAATGGCTCTTTTTGAGTGGTTTACTTGGAGGTATTTTGGCGTCATATTAACCGTAGGATAATGATGTAACTACTACATACTGTTTTGATTTTCATGCATTCTACTATATCTATGATGAATTCAGTATTTCTATTGTCTTTTCGCCACCCTTTGTTTATTAAGTGATTAATGTAAGTCTTTGTTAAGTAATCTTACGACATTGAAAGTACTGCTTGTATACAAGAGAGTCAGTAGACACCGTTTACCAATACTGTATTTCGATAAATGAGTGATTGTGGCATACTACTAAGTCAGTAAACACCGTCTACGAGTTCCTTATTCCGACAAATCAGTGATTATTTACAAACTTGTTGAGTTTGATATCACACACTCACAGGTCTGGGTTGTTGTATTGAACTGTATAACAATGACTGCATATGATATTATTGTCCCAAATATCTGAAATGAAATGGAAACACAATCGTGTTTAGTGTAATTACAAATACACAACTGATATTTATGAACGTAATCATTTCTTCTCATCAAGGGGTTTTAGTTCGTAACACCGCTATATATTCTAAGAATGACTTGGAAATAAGGACAACTGCGGGAATAAGATATTTGAATTAATTTGTAGCTATTTAATTCGTAGACACCGTGTACATGTCCGTATTGTATTTCGAGAGAATTTGCTACAAATTTGTCGAGTTTGATATCATACACTGACAGTTCTGAGTTGTTGTGTTACAAACTTGTTGAGTTTGATATCACACACTGGCAGGTCTGGGTTGTTGTGTTGAACTGTATAACAATGACTGCATATGATATTATTGTCCCAAATATCTGAAATAAAATAGAAACACAATCGTGTTTAGGGGAAACTACACATTGTATAAACACAAATGATATCGTTTCTTCTCGTCTTCGGTATATCGGCAACGCCGTTAGATATTTTAAGAATAACTTGGAAATAAGGACAAATGCAGGAGTAACATATTTTTGAATTAATAGTAGTTGCCTAGCTGTTTGCACTATTATTAGTTGCTGAAAGTTTTCACCATGCCAGCACTTTGGTAGAAGCACGAAATACCATTTTTATTTAGAAACATCTAGAAAATTTTGCTTAAAATTTAGAGTGTCTACATTGTTGTAATCTCTGTCCCTATATATCTTTGCCTATTGGTTATTAGTACTCTATCAGTTTTTACATATCCACCGCTGTATGTCCTCCAACTACTTTGATTTTATTTGCACTTAAGACATGAATTATCTCTAGGAAATTAATTTAGAATTACGTAATGGAACAACATTAATAATCCCTTCCATAGCAGCTGATGTCACTCCCGGTTTTCATGGGAGTTCACACTATGAGTGCCTTAGTTCTTAATGTTATCTTTTTATTTCCGTGCATTGTAGCTGTCTCACGTCCTTGTTTTGTCTTTGTTTTTATCTGTTACCGTTTCTGCCATGTCTTTGGACTTCGATGTTTGTAGTCATCGCTTCCCTTGTTCCTTCGGTATTCTACTGCCGTTGTTTTATAAATAATTCGTAAAAGTTCCACGGAACCTAATGTCTCATCCGCTCAGTACATTGCCATTATATTTTGGCCGATATTTAGATGAGTTTGCTAAGTAGAATTACAAGAAATGACTTGTCTTTGAAACTTTCATTAAATGTTTTGTACAATGACTGTGTTTCAATAAAATGTTTACAAAAAGGTAAGGTTGATAAGTAAAATTCAAAATATAACTGGTCTTTGAAAGTTTCGCCACATTTACCACAACTGAAATCCAGGATTTTGGAAATTTCACTATTGAAAATAAATATTCATATTGTAAGGAATTGAAAAGGACTTGGTTGCTAGGCAGAATTACAAAAAAAATAACAGCTTTTTGAGAGTAACAGAAAATTTAACAAAATAAGAATCAAAGATTTTTGCAATTCTACTTTTGAAAATGATCATTATAGTTATATGGAATTGGAAAAGATATGGTTGCTCGGTAGATTTTCAAAACATAACACGTCTTTGAGAGTTTTTGGAAATTTACCAAGTTCCAGAAATATAAACCAAAATTGGAATTAAAAACTTTTGCAATTTCATAATAAATTTATTAAAAAAAAGCATTGTTGCTAAGAAGATTTTCTATAAATACACAAATTAACCTTGTCTCTGCTAGTTTCAAGAAATTTACCAAAGTTGGAACCATGTTGTGTTCGAAATTATGCTTACACTTAAAAATTTGTAATTGGATGCAAAAATTTCAAAAATTATTGCTCTTTGTCATTTTCATGAAATTTACCAAAGTTGGAACCGAAATCCAAATTCAAACATCCTGTTACACATCTGCTCATTTTATGCAGAAATGACAATTTTACTGTAATTCTATCAAGATTCAAAGACTATATTCTACTAAATTTGTAAAAAAAAGAAGAAGAAAGAAATACAAAACAACTACAAAAAATCCATTTTCAACTTAGGCTAATTTTCTGACCATCATCTATCTTGTGACAATTTTTTGTGAAATTCCAATAAGATTTAACAACTTCCTTCCTTCTATAAAACTTTTACCACAGAGTTAAAATAATTTTTTGTGCAAAAAAAAACTAAGTCCAAATACAGAAAAATACGGAAAAACTAAAAAAAAAGGGAGCTCGAAAATATTCAGCTACAGGTAATTTTTCTACCATTTTCCTGCTTCTGTTCAAATTTCAAATGATTCCTTAAAGATTTGAGGAAAATATTGATGTTTAGAAAACTTTAACAACAAGGTTAAAATTAATGTAGATGACGCCGACGACGCAACTTTGGATCGCTATGTCTCGCTTTTGCAACTTTCGTCGCGGGCGAGACAAAAATCACATGAGATGAGATGGTCGGAGGGTTTGTCATTATATCTTAAGTTTGACACTTTGCTCTTAACTTTAATATTGCCTATACACAGCGAACAAAAAGGGGACCTGGAGTACATACAATTCATATTTACTCCCCATTGTTTGCAATTACTTTCATTTTTTTTATCGTTTAAATGTAATGAAAGCCCAAATGAATGCAAAACGAACATGGGTAAACTAGAATATCCCTGTCAGCTAACCAATTAACATGTATTAATTCAACAAAGAACGGTGATTGCTTTTTTAAAATAAATTCCACCAAAGTCAGCATTTATTTCTCATTACAACAGCAACACAGTATTTTTTTTTGCACTAAACACGATGTACGTGTATATGGAAAAAATACTGCTGTCTTACTGATATGCATTGCCATGGATAAAAAACGAAAGCTTTTAAAATTAATATGTGAAGTTTAAACCGGTTCTGATCCTTCAGATAAATTTGCATTTTCAACGTATGTTTAATAAAGCCCTGTGCTGTTTCCCGTCAAATCTATTCGGAATGCAATTCGCGGTGTTTATCATTTATTTTTAGAGAAAAAAAGATTTCACTTCTTTATCACGATCATTATCATATTTTATCCACTCTAGATAGTTAGATTTAAAAATTTGTAATACTCGGCAAGCCTCGCAATTAAAATTCTAAAATTTAACTGTCTCTAGTGGATAAAATATGGTAATGGATCTTGTGGTGTAATTTATATATAGCGATATATTTATCATCAATATCCTAAAATAAGTATAGTGCTATGATCCACTACAAATTTTCCATACAAAACCTTACCATAAGTATCATGAGTGCTATGATCCACTACAAATAGTCCATTCAAATACCTACCATAAGTATAGTGCTATGATCCACTACAAATAGTCCATACAAGTTGATTCCTATAGCTGGTCCTGAAAGTCTTGATATGAAAAGCTGTAACTAAAAATAAAAAGGAAAGTGTCACTTATCACATTATTTACAGTTTTTTGTAATACTTTTACTCTTTTGTTACATATTTATAGAAGCGGGTTCATACGAAATAATATAATAACTCTATTTAAGACTTAAGTCCCAGGATGTACAATCAATGAAATAAAAGGGACAACAGGAAACACCTACAATGGCTGAAAATTATAATTACATGCCACAATCTGCTAGGGAACTACACAGGAAAAACCCTGAAAATAGTATACTAGGACCGTTCGGGGTCACATTTGTTTGACTACAGCCAGAAGCAAAGTGACCAGAGGCCGAAGTCACATGACCGGAAATGTAACCGGAAGTAAGCATTTTCGGTCAAAAATAACAAAATACCGAAGTCGCTGTAAATCTATTTTCTGCATATGCGCATTTCGATAACTTATGTCTCATCAGTGCAGATAAAACCAAAACATTTGGAAGTCCATACTCCAAACACGTGTATAAGCTGACAGACAATAAATAACAAAAAGGGGTCTAAATAGCAAAGCCAAAATTCAGCTAAGGACAGAGCTCAGTGCATGAAGGAGATACTCTTAGTTTTAAATAAAATTTTGTAAAATTTAGATATTGCATGTTTCAATAAAATCGGTGTTCGGGTCAGAACCGAAGTACTGACTACTGGGTTGGTGAATAATGAGATATATTAACACCTGAACCTACAATTTTCTCCGTTGAAAGATGAAAAGAGTTGAAAGGTAACAGAGCGCGTAAGGGAGACTGAAAGTTTATTTTTTGGGGTCTAAATAGACATAAAGGAAAATTACATGATCCTGCAAGTGTATAGGTGACGGTCTAAACGCCCTAGTAGAATCATTTGATGTTCCAACATGCATGTCATTTGACTTCCCCTTCAAGTCTAGTTGCTTCCGAGTGACGGCAGCTGGTAACATCATTATATATTATTCTCGTAGTGGGTATTCAATACTACTATGAAACCTTATAATGGTATTCTAATTTGACAACATCATAATGCATTTTGTTTTTAATCTTTTACAGATATGGATATTTTTACTTCGGATTTTCACAGCTAAAACCACACTATGCTAACAAGTGTATTGCTGCAAATCGTCCTTAGGTCTGTTCTTACACACGCGACGGGCCGAAGTATATTGTTTTTATCTTTCTAACTGTAAACACGTCGTTTTGATTTGAAAAGACAGATTGTACGCGCAAATTATTCGTTCTTTAAAATTCTTTTCAAGAGACTTCATTTTAATTTATATAATGTTTTCTTAGTTGAAGCAGAAAGAGCTTGCAGTGATGTTTAAGACAGCCTCGTTGTCTCTCGAAATTGACCATATTCGCAATTCTCTCTACTCCATTTTTCCTGTGTTTTGATGTGTTCCTTCCATGTAATGCTCTCTTCAGATCACACAGTCTGGTAATTTGAATGTTCTCTTTGATATTTGTCTATCATAGTAGTTTATCATACATTATACAAGTTATGTTTTTTTTTCACTATTTCACTCTTACCTGGGCTATTGTTCTTTTTGGAATGACATCAGTATCAATTTTAAACATTTCCTGCAATGGTTCGTGTGCCTGTAGGTAAAATAAAGAAAAGATTAATTTGACAAATAAAACATCAAATCTGTGATTGATTAAAATTACTACGATGAAGTTGTTCTAGCAATGACTGACTTCAGTATTTGTTTTACTGTCTAGCCGTTTCGGTGACCTTAAAAGGAAGCGTTTAGCACGTCGACTGGGAGGATCAAAATCATAGTCCATCTAAATAATGAAATAAAGTGTAACACACACAAACCCTATAATACATGAGTAGATAAAAAAGATCTGATGTTTAAGATCACGTTGTCTGATCAAAATTCTAAAATTCTCAAATCTAGGGTAATTATATGACCACGAGGATATGCAACCCTTTAATATACAGATCTGGTGTTGAAGACTTTATCATGTTGTCTGGTCCAAATTGTCAGATTATCGAATCTAGGGTAAGTATAGGACCATGTGGATATGCAACCCTATAACACAGGGATGAAGATCTAATGTTGAAGTCTTTGTCACGTTGTGTGGTCCAAATTATCAAATCCAGGTTGAGCCTAGTCTGCTGGTAAAACAGTGTCGCACAATGGAACAAAAATCAAATTAAAAATTTTCCAAAGGTTTTGGTAAAGAATCCTCGCGAATTTCACTGGACATCAGCAGTATCAGTGAGGGGCTAGTATGCCTGTAAAATCTTTAGGTCTTTGGATCTGAAGAATATTCTGTCAATATCCCATATTACGCAAAAAAATGTAAGTTACTTTCCAATTTTTCTGGATTTTTATATCAGTTTTTGAAATTTTTAACAACATTTGCGTAAAAAATAAGGTTGAGAAATGACCTTAGAAATAAGCTTTTAGCAAGCCACATCATATTTAGATATCAAATGTTCATATCTTCTTTAAAACTTCTTCAATGTGTTCATCAATTTATGTGCAACCTTGTTGATAAAGTTGTTCGGTTTGAATTTTCAAAGCAAGATTAATTATAAATCCAGATAAACTCTGGTTATGTAGACTGTCACGTTGTCTGGTCCAAATTCTCAAATCCAGTAAAAGTATAGGATGATGTAGATATACAACCCTATAATACAGGAATGAGGAGTATATATTGTAGACTCTAATGCGATGTCTTATCTTTATTTTCAAAACCAGAATAACTATTTGTCCAAATAAGATCGTGTCACACGGCTGTAGATTCTCATGTTGTTTCCGAATTCTGAATCCAGGATAATCATAAATTCATATTGAAACAGAACCCTATAATACAGGAATCAAGATCTGGTATTGTAAACTCTATCATGTTTTCTGGTCTAGTTGAGAATTCAAGGATAATTAGAGGACCATGTGGATATACAACAGCAAATAGGTGTATAGATGTAATTCTATAAGAATACTTCATTTTGAAAAACATACAATTGTAAGAATTTTTTTTTTCGTACTGAACATCCTAGCTATCGGTTCAGCTTAAATTGGATAAAGATAGATTACATGAATGGCGGGAAACTTTAAACAGATTAAAAGTCTGTTTATAAATTATAACAAGAACTGTCGCCGAATGGCAGCCAAAGATACCCCCCGCTAATTGAATCCTGAATCGATATGGTAAGTGCAAAATTAAGTTGGTGTGGACACAATACAGGTGTGGACACAGTACAAGTATGGACACAGTACAAGTATGGACACAATACAAGTATTGACACAATGATATAATCTTCAAGAAAAAACTTTTCCAAAGGGTTCCAATGAAAACACTGTCTAAATCAGACAAATATAAAATTCACCTTTTTTTCAGCCTATTTGACATTTTACACATCTACATATAGTGTTCTTCCTTTGTCTAAAGTTTCATCAAAATCCTTCAAGTGGATTAAGAGGAGTTGTGCGTATGAGGTAACCCATACATGGGGAATCAACGAAAAGTCAAAGTCGGATTATCTCCCCTTCCTGGTTTCAGACAATAATTATATTCCTTCATGCACATCTCCATATAGTGTCCTTCCTTTGTGTAAAGTTTCATCAAAAATCCTTCAAGTGGTTTAAGAGGAGTTGCGCTTACAAGGTAACCCATATATAGGGAATTAAGGAAAAGTCAAAGTTGAATTATCTCCCCTTCCTGGTTTCGGACAATAATTATATTCCTTCATGCACATCTCCATATAGTGT